>CANXYC010897023.1:0-30999 GCA_948193065.1 Aleurites moluccanus | reverse complement strand
CCGCCCCCGCCTCCCCGACCTCCGCCCCCCCCCCCCCCCCCCCCCCAACACACCCCCCCCCCGCCCCCCCCCCCCCCCCCCCCCCCCCCCCCCCCCCCCCCCCACCCACCCCCCCCCCCCCCCCCCCCCCCCCCCCCACCCCCCCCCCCCCCCCCCACCCCCCCCCCCCCCCCCCCCCCCCCCCCCCCCCCCCCCCCCCCCCCCCCCCCCCCCCCCCCCCCCCGCGGTGGTGTCGTTCTTCTTCTTCCTACATGCACACTCTTACTGCATATACTAAGCTCCTTGAAGCTCATTTCTCTTTAGCCAATACCCTTACTGACTTGAGCATCAGAGAATTATTGTCAAGCCAAGGTTTGGCCCTCATATGCTACTTTTCTCTTTGTTTTCTCAGGTCCATTAAAGCCCAAATTACATCCAACAGTCACTAGATCATATTTAAGAGGCCTTAATCATTTGAGGAGTTATTAGGCTCATCAAATTAGTGTTGTTTGTGGGAAATGATTTTTTGAGTTTCTAGAAACATTAATTGCAAAACGGTCTCTTAAAAACTCTCTTCTTTCTTTGAGGATTATAGCATTTATAGTCCTTTCTACCAAACCATTTTGCTTGAGGATATGAGACACCAACTACATCCAAAAATGTCTAAAACACTAGCATAACTACCCTCTACCTCAATCCCAAATCAAAATGATTAGATACAGACCCACTTAAATATAAACCCCACCAATAGAAACCAAATCATACCCCCACTTGAAAATCAGTTCCAAACACCCCTTACAAATGCTACTAAGCTTAATATAGACGCTCACATAAGGGAATCTTTAAGAAGGCTCCTATTTGGGACAAATAGCCCAGGGAATTTAACCTTAGGTGGAAATGTTGTTGGAATGCTTGGACAGGATGTGGTGAGGGGAACAAGAGAGGAGTCTCCATAAGTTGGGGAAGAGAAAAGGATGCCTCGCAGAGAAAGCTCACTAGCAAGAAGGAGCCCAAACCTAGATGATAAACCAATACCCTCTAGAAGTCCGGTCTAAGGAAAAAATCTAAAGCCTCTATTTGAAGCCACTTAACAAAGTGAAACTGATTTCATGAGTAGGGGAGATTGGTGGATAAGATTGGAAAGTCTAGCTCTGGTTTGAGGAGGAGAGAGTAGGCAAAGAGAGGAGACATGAGGTCACATCAGTCTGATGAAAAGACCTCGCAAGATGAAGGAGTATCAAGGAAAGAAGAGCCTATTGATCTAAAGGAAAAAATAAAGCAAGTATTTAGTCGAATAGGGAAAGGCGAAGAAAAAAAAGGCCAGTGGTTCGCTCTTGAACCTTAAATCTCCTTTTGTTAAAAGAATCTAAGAGTACACGATGCCTTCGAAGTTCAAATCATTGACGATGGAGAAGTATAATGGTCTGGGAGATCCGAGGATGCATATACTCGACTATAAGCATGCCATTAAGCTACAAATCATGGATGATGAAGCTTTGTCGGGGGTAGCATAAAATCTTTTTCCCAGCTGGAAAAATTGTTCACCAAGAGGTTTGTCGCAAGCATACCTGTGGAAAGAAAAACTCATTTCCTGAAGATGGTTACACAAAAGAAGGTTCAATCATGAGGGATTATATTGCTGAGTTTAACAGGGAAGCATTGAAGATCATACCTTCTGATCAAGCTCAGGCTGTAGAGGCACTCCAAAATGGCACTACGTATAGGGATTACTTCAAAGCATTATGTCACCATGCACCCAACACGATGGAAGATGCATTAGTCCTTGCACAAGATTTTATTAAGCAGGACGATGCAATGGCCCTAAGGTAGTTCTCTAAGAAGAGAAGGCTAGAGAGCAATGCTGACTTGGTAGATAGGAAAAAGCCATACACAGATGTTGAAAAAGAGGGCAAGAGTGGCAGAAGGAATAAATAGAAAAAAAAGAGAAGAAAGAAAAGAAGAGATAAAGGAAGACAACAGATATGGCCCTCTCACTACAAATCGAAGAGAGGAGGGTTACCAATATACTCCCTTAACAGCTACCCTCTTGGAGGTGTTTATGGCCTATAAGGATGAAGTGATATGGAAGAGACCCCCACCAATAAAAACACCCTCCAATTAGCTAAGGAAAGATAGATATTGTCATTTCCATGATTCTCATGGTCATGATACAAATCAATACAAACACCTCCTAGAAGAAATTGAGAAGCTTATTAGCTAGGGCCATCTCAAGAGGATTGTGAAGGGAAAGCTTGAAGAAGCCATACAACAAGGTGAGGGTAGCAAAGATAGAGGGAAACAAATGGAAAATGATGGCTTGGCATGAGTCATTCATTATATAATCTATGGCCTAGGGTAATGCTCGCAAAGTATAAACTAAAAGAAAAAGGCAGAGCGGTGGAAGAGAGAACAACCCAAACTTTTACACCTAGCTGATGGGCAGACATGGGCTGTGAGAGAAGATGAGTCTCGGCTGAAAGCTCCACATATGGATCCATTGGTTATTCATGCCATAATGGCTAACTTTATAGTAAAGAGTTATGAATGATGGGAGATAGATTAATCTCATTACAGCCGAGGTATACAAAAAGATGGGTTTGAAGATTGAAGATCTAGAAGACTTAGAGAATCCCATCCATACCTTGGATGGACCAGAAATCCCAACCTTGGGAACAATTAAGCTCCTTTTTACCATTGACTTAGCTCTGGATTATGTGACAATGATGGCTACCTTTGTAATAGTACAAACACCATTGGTATACAATGTGTTATTGGCAACGCCCTTATTAAATAACCTCAACACTTCCACTAACATCAGGAACTTGAAGATGGTGATCCCGAAAGAATATGGGGGAGAATTCACTATATATGGGACTCATGAGAGTTTGCCACCATCCAAAGATAAGGAGGCGAAGAAAAAAAAATAGGCACCCATCTTGTAATACCCGAGAAAGCTACCATAATTGAACAATAAAATAATCAGTTATTAGTCTGGGAATACCGAAATAACTAAGAATAATTTTTGAACCTCAATTAGAATGCATTTGTGATATTGTCTCGGAAAAGTCAATGTTAATTACATTGCTCGAGGAAATAGCAGTTCGGTTGACAGATGAATTTATGATTCAGACCAGAAGATAAAGAATCATATATTTATATGTGAAATTTTAGTAAAAAGGAAAAGTTGAAAAATGTTTTGAAACACTGAAAATTTGAATAATGGCAAAATCGTAAATAAGTTGAACTTTAGGGGTATAGTGAAAAACACACTGTCTGAGTTTCAAAATGGCTCTAAACTATTTTTATAATAAAGTACAGATAAAAAGAAGCTATTTCAGTTCCCATTTTGAAATCTAATTCTCAACAAAATTGACAGAATAAATTACAGAAGAAAATGGGTCAAAGTCTAATTATTATAAAGTTTAAGGACCTAAATATAATTTGTTAATTTTGCTTACTATATAAGCATGCCTTAGGAAAATTTTTGTTCATTTCTTTCTCCCATCTCATCTTGTCTGATCCATTTCTCTTCTCATCTCCACCATTTTCCAAGTCATTTCTTAAGAAAAACTTAAAGAAAACCTTGAATCAACCATACTTCTTCAATTTCCTAACATTGATTCACTTAGAAATTCAAGAACAAAGTGAAGGGAAATTTCAGGTGGAACATCACCATAAGGTGAGTAGTTGATTTCTTTAGTTTAATGGTTGATTTATATGTGTTAGATGTTAAATAGAATGAGTTTGGTGTTTAATTGTATCAATTGATGCATTTGGTGAATTTTCCCAATTTGAAACCCTATATTGAAGTTGTATGATTTGAATCTTTGAATTAGTGTTAGTTAATATTAACTAAGCTTAGAATATATTAATTGGAGACTAATAGATAGTTAATTTGTGATTGGTTTGATGTAGAATATAAAGATTTGAAAGATTTTGGTTTTTGCCTACTTTGAAGACTTTGGTGGCAAACCAATTTTCCTAGGTTATTTGAAGTGTGAGGTGAGTTTAATATGAATCTTATGACATGCCAAATGCATTGAAATGTTTATTGGAAACCTCCTCCAAAAAGCTATGTTTGGCCGAATTGAATTTAGTATTCATCACCTTGAATTTTGCTTATTTTTCCTTTGGATTCCTAAGCCATTTTGATTCATTGGTTGATGTTTATTATTGGATAATTATTTCCTATTGTGTAGCGTTGATTGTGACCTTGTTGTTAACTATATGGGCAACGTTAATGTTGCATCATAACCTAGCTAAATTGTAAATTCAATGATGCACACTATGTGTTTAATAAAATGCCTAGTTCATTTTGCCATAGGCCTACCATTGTTTCATCCATAGGCCTACCATTTAAATGTCATCGTCACCAGCTACATTGGCATGCCAATTGTGCCAACCAAATGACCATTGTTGTTCAACCTATGATTCATTCCGATATTAAATGCTATTTTTATTTCCATTATTTATCGTACCTTCCATTATTTATTCACTGCTTAATTGCAGTTTCATTTGATTGATATATAAGCTATTGATACTTGATGAGACCATTATTGTTTATTAGTATCTAATGACTTATTCTATATATATATATTGGCTCTAATGTGATTTGACAGAGCTTCCTCTCTGACGGGGTAGTGGGTAAATACCATCGGCTATGTGCACATTGTATACTGGATGCCCTAGCTGGGAAGGGTTAACTGTCCAAGCCATAAGACCTTATCAGTCTTATGTTTATTGATATGTGATTGATATATGATATATGAGTTTCATGACCCATCATCTGTCTTATCTACATGACATGAGCTTCTTTGACTTGTTCATTGATCCTACAGTCTTTTACTATATTCTGATTTCTTATTATGTTATCAGCGTGCAGATTAATATTTATTGATAATCTGCCTATTGTTTATTGAAATCCTAGCCATTTCTTTTGGTCGATGCATATTAGATTCACTGTGTATTTTATACTTACCCCTTTCATTTGTTTCCCCTTTTCAGGTGTAGAGTAGAAGGCAGATTCCTGATTGTTATTTCTCGAGGCATTCTGCAGTGTCTGTATTAGCAGTGTAATTATTTTTAAGACAAACTTGTTGTAAATATTTTAGATTGCTCCATGGTGTGTATAATGGCATAGTTCTACTTTAGACATGTATATTATGGCATAATATGGAATATGATTGTTAGTATGGCATGTGATGATGATAATTACAGCCAATTGCAGAATCAATTACAGACAAATTATAAAATACCAGAATAGAACTTAATTAAGTAAATGATTTAAGTATGAGATAATATATGGTAATAGTATGTGATATTGGGTTCTATGGGTGTCGGTCGCCTCTAACATCTTCTGCATCCTAGGACCGTCATATTTCAAAATCGGGACGTGACACATCTCCTCTATAGCGGGGAAAGTGGCAGTATTAGAAGAGCTAAATCATACCTGGGTGGCAGAGAAAAGATTTGAACCAATAAAGAAGCTGGAAAAAATACAGGTGGCGGAGGAAGACCCAGAGTAATCATTGTTGCTTAATGCAAACTTGGATGGAGAGTTATCCAAGAAGGCTCGTGAATTCCTCATAAACAATTCTTCTAACTTCGCATGGAAATCTTTGGATATGGTAGGGGTCAGACTGGAGATTATTATGTATAAGCTGAATGTTGATCTAATTATAAAGCCTATAAAGCAGAAGAATAGGTGCTTTGGTGTGAAAAGACAGGCTATCATAGATAACAAGGTGGACAAGCTAATGGAAGCGAGGTTTACCAAAGAAGTGCACTATCCTAATTGTCTCGCCAATGTGGTGTTAGTAAAGAAAGTAATGGGAGCCATAAGATGCGCATGGATTTTATAGACTTGAATAAGGCATGTCCCAAAGACCTGTTTCCATTTCCTATGATTGACAAGCTTGTGGATTCAACACCGGGGTTTGGATATCTTTCATCCTTGGATGTGAAATAGGGATATCATCAAATCAAGATGTATCTGGAGGACGAGGAGAAAACAACTTTCATATCTGAGAAAGGAACCTATTGCTATGTTTCTATGCCATTTGGTTTGAAAAATGTTGAGGCCACTTATCAAAGGCTCGTAAATAAGATGTTCAAGGACCAAATGGGAAAAAGTGTTGAGGCGTATCTGGATAATATGATTGTGAAGAGCAAGACCTTTGATCAACACATTAGAGACTTAGCATAAGTTTTTCAAATCATGACTGCCTACAAAATGAAATTGAATCCAGAGAAGTGTGACTTCTTCATACAGGGAGGTAAATTTTTGGGATATATGGTGAGTGAGAAAGGAATCGAGCCTAATCCTAATAAAGTGAAGGCCATTTTGGATATAAACCCTCCACACAACTTAAAAGAGGTATAAAGACTCACTGGGAGAATGGTTGCCTTGAGAAGATTTATGTCTAGGTCGGCAGAGAAATATTTTTCATTCTTTAAGAAGCTTTGCAGAAAGGATAACTTTGAATGGAGCGAGGAATGTCAGCAGGCTTTTGACAAGCTTAAGAAGTTTTTAAGTTTCGAGCATATATTGAGCAGGATTTTACCAGGGGAAGAATTGTTAATATATTTGTCTACATCTCGACAAGTTGTTAGCTCAGTGTTAATCAGAGAAGAGGATGGAGTACAAAGGCCAATCTATTTAATTAGCCGAGTTTTGCAAGAGGCAAAGATCAACTATCAGCCTCTGGAGAAATTGGCCTATTTATTGCTACTATCAGCAAAGAAGTATAAAGTATACATGCAGTCCTATTAGGGGGTTGTAGTGATAGACCAACTACTCAGCAAGGTGATGCATAGACCAAAAACCTCAGGAAGAATGTTATTAAAGTGGAGTAGGGGAAGCTACTGATGAAGAATAAAAATAGGACCCAATGGTCGGGCCCTAAGCAACAAGATCTGGCTCGCTAAATAGGCCTCACTCAGGGAATTTGAGGGTTATATGGAGTCTTCGCCCAAAGGAAGTTTCACTTAAGACATAGTCATACTCGCCAAAGGAAAAGTGTAAGACCTTGGACAGAGGTGAAGAAGGTGTCTTCGCCTCTTTCTGCTAGAAGGGTTCATCTCTTGAGAGTTCTGCAGAGAGCTAAAGACTAACCAAGGGATTGCAAGCTAACCTTACATCACCTCTCTCCTCATTAAATGCACCAGACATATCATCACGCCTTGGAGCAGCATAGCAGCCTAAACGTGACAAGCAGGCCATCATTTTCCACAAAGAATATCTCGTATAAAGCAGTGCAGTGCAGGAAAATCTGATAACTTATCACGCAAGCTGATAAGGTAGCCCTGAATACACTGACACAACCATTTTCCTTTTCAAAGGTCCAATAAGAGGCGGACATATGGCGTTCCTACTACATTGCAATAGTAACTTATGTTCATATAAATAGAGATAAACTCTATAGGAGGGGGGTTCTTTTTCTTCCTACACACACACTCTTACTGCATATACTAAGCTTATTGAAGCTCATTTCTCTTTAGCCAATACCCTTACTGACTTAAGCATCAGAGGGTTATTGTCAAGCCAAGGCTTGGCCCTCATATATCTCTTTATTTTCTCAAGTCTATTAAAGCCCAAATCATATCCAACAGTCATTGAATCATATTTAAGAGGCCTTAATCATTTGAGGAGTTATTAGCCTCATCACTTGCAAAAGGTGGAAACAACATGTATCCTTCCATTTTATAATTTTTACCATAATTCAAATCAAATAATTCCACATTTAAGTAAAATTTAAGATGAATTATGATATCAAAGAGATGCATGAAAAAAAGGAATATAATCTCAGAAGACTTCAACAAAAATAATAAAAGCCCTTAATTAAAGATCTAAGCAAAAAACAAAATAACATAGGACTTATAGTGGACACCCATCCTCTAATATTGGTGGCTCCTTTGTTGAAGCTCCATCCAATTAGAATCTTCTCCCTCTTTTAACTCAATTATCTTATCCATGAATAATGACCTATCTTTACCAAAATTCAATCCAATAATCTCTCCACAGTTGATAATTTTTTCTACTTTAACTCTACTACAGAACAAAAAAAGAAAGCTATGTTTTTTCACCACCAAGACACAAAATATTATTTTTATTCCTTATGTCATCATTAAATAATAACTCTGCTACAACCTTCTCAAAATAAACAAGAGAGGAGCTGCTCAAACACTTAAATTGATAGCAATGTCTGATGATAAAAAATGTCATGTCTCAAAATTGGAACATGATGATTTTAGGATATGGGAACAAACTACACTACCAACACTCATAGAACCCTGCTTTTACATCTAACCAATCCAATACATTCATCATTCTACCATACTAATCCATTACAAATTAATAATATTCATGCAACACAACATATTTTCATCATTAAACTCATTATACATATTAAAAATACTATTAACTATTAATTTACATAACCAATTATAAATACTATTACAAAACCACAATAATAACACCATTGAGTATTTTAAAAGTACAAAGTAGGAGATACTCATATAGGACTTTACATGGAAAAAGTTTGGTCCCAATAGCAAGAGGAAACCTTTTGAAGCCACTTCTAGTCTACTCTGTACCTAAAAAATATGTAACCATTAAAGAGTGAGTATAAAATACTTAGTGAATCATAAATATACCATTATACATATAAGGTTCAGTAATCAAATAGGAGAGCCCACTAAATGATCAATTATGATCAAATAACAGGTTGCAAGGTAAGTAAGCCAATGAGGCACATTAGGTATGGAATACCAATCAGATTAATCAATGGAACAATCAACAGATATCATAAATGAATCATAAGTTCACAATAGCAAAACATGATAGATTAAAGGGCCTGCAAACATATAAATAAAATGCTATAATCTGGTAGCATATCCAATCCAATGATAATAACATAAGGTTGATCAGACCTTATGGTTAGGACAATATCCCTTCCTAGCAAGGGTCCCAATATAATAATAATTCAATATTCACAATATCGATAATATTTACCCACTATCCCATTGAAAGATAGTTCTATCATATAAGCCCATAATAGGGGCAATAGGAGTCAAATATAGAATCAAATAAACAATGGAATCAATAAGGATCAATCAAGTAACTAATACACTTTTTAAGTTCCCAATGGTCAATAATGCATTAATGAATCATTAAACAAGTAGGTATGATGATAGAATTATGGTCCAATGTCATTAGGTCAAGTTAGGGTTTAAGTTCTATAGGTATTAATGCAATAAGTTTACGCCGGCGAAATTGGTACTTATTTACACTGGCGAGATTGGTTCTCACTGGGTGGGTAAGCAAAGTTTCATTGGGGCATTTTGTCAAACACTTGGTATACAACATTTCAATGACAATTAGGTAAAGTTTTAGAGTAGTTTCATCAAAGCCAATTTATCAATCAACAAGTACTCAATCTCAATAAGGCAACTAATTCGAAACTCAATAGAATGGAGCTAAAATTAGGTTGAAAATTAAACAAAAAGTCAAAGGGAGGGCCATATGTATAGTTCGACCAACATGGAGGGATGAGGGGGAAGTTCACATAATTCATAACATGACAATTTTATGGCATAATAGCATATTTACAACTCACCTAAATGCTTAGTTGAGCCAAATTCACAATGCAAGCTTCAATTCTCAAATAAGTCAAAAATGTCATTCATCTTCACTTCCATCATCCTTTGCATTTCTTTTTTATTCTACACGGAAAAATTCATATGTTTTAAGCTTAATTTGATACAAGGAATCATATTCTAACCTTAAATTGAATTAAACACTCCTAATTGGAGTATTGAGTTTTGACATAACCTAATTAGGGTTAGGGTTTATTCCTATCTACTCATGTATGAATCTATTTGCTAAAATTTCCAATTATAATCATCATATAATTCATAAATATTGAAAAGGAATCAATATAAGCTGTTTAAGTTGGAGCAAAACCCTAATTTTTTCTTTTTTGGAGATTTTAATTATTCTTTGAATTTTAAAGTAGAATTTTGAGGCTAATAGGCTGTTTAGGTTTAAAATTTCATGTAGGTTTATTGAAGTTTAATTTATGGTTTAGGTTTTGGGTGACATTTTAGTGAAAAAGGAAGAAAGATGATGGAATGGGGAGGGAAGGGGAATTTGGCCTAGTGAGGGAAAGAAGAAGTTAGTCAAAATTTTGCTAAGTAATGATTTTTATAGATATTTAGGAATTTTTTTCATAGTTGCACTTTGGCCTCTCAATTTTTTGTATTTATAAATTGACCCTACTATTTTTCTTTAATTACACTTTTGTTCCATTTTGATTTTTAACACTAATACTTACCATAATTTCTACTTCACATTCAATTGGGGTTTCAATAGTATTTTTGTGTAATTATATTTGTAATAAGATATTTAGGGTCTTAAATTAAAGTTATAGGAGTTAAATTGCTTATTTATAGCCTATTTATTTAAATAAAAATTATATACCTATTAATACTCATTTATAGGGTCTTATATGCAAATATGAAAATTTTAGGGTGTTAAAAAAATTAGCTTTTTTATTTTTCCTTGATTTCTTGGAAGGCTTCACTATAGATTTAGAGTTATTTTACCTTTCTTAAAGTGAGAATCACAACCTAATCCATCCTTTAACTTGCCATTAGAACCAATTAAATGATATTCTTCAATTAAATGGGTTTGAATTCTATCTGAAGGAAAAACTTCGACATGGTCAGTAAGGAGATAACAATCAGTAGATAGGTTAAGATGACTCAAATGAGTTTGATTCTCCAACAACTCAATGTCTACATGATCAACCAAAGACCAGAAGAACATCTTTTTTGGATCCACATCCTCATGAACGACACTTTTTTGGCAATGTATAATGCATGGAAGATTTTTTGAATATTAAAATAAAGTTGCTTGAACAGTAAGGGTGACATTTCCTTTAGGTACAAAACAGTCTTGAGAGGCAAACTCAATCAAATCTTCTTCTGGCCTTTTTGAATTTGAATAAAAAGCTGATTGGACAACAAGAGGTAAATCTTCTACTGACATTGAACAAAGTCCTTATTTAGATTGATCAATATAAGAGTTATTTAAATTTGAATTTGAAAGCAAAGATAAATTGACATTTGGCTAGACACCATCTAATGACTCAGAATGAAGATCTTGTGGAGTCTGATCATAATGTTGAGAAGTTGCAACAATAGATTTGGGAACTATAAGAACGCCATTCTCAGCAAGATTTACTAAAGGAAAACTAGATACTGATTTAGATGGGCTATAAGATCATAAAGATACATGAAAAGATGGAAACCAAGTTAATGGTGAGATGTTATCCTCATGATTTTGGAAGGAGGAATCATGAATTCATAACCTCTTCATACACTCGGATGAGAAACTCTTGGCTAGAAATGGTTGTTTTCACTGATTTGTTAATAAAATTTTCGATAAAAGTAAATATCATCATTCTTGCAGCATCAAAACTCTTTTTTGCGGAAGTAGAAGCATCAAGTGTAATAAGAGTGCTCTAAATAATTGATAGGCACTGAAAAAAATTTGGACACCAAGCATGGAGAGAAATCCCTTCACATCTAAGCCAAAAATACCTTTTAATACCAAAAAAATATTTAAAAAGTATTTATATAGCCTTCTTATTTTTTACACTGATGTGGTGATAATTATTTATTTTTATAAATATTTTAATTGTATTTATTTAATTTCTTATTTAGACTAGATTTATTATACTTATATAATTTTTTAATTAAATTATATTTACTTTTTTTATTTTTTAAGTAATTTTAGAATAGTTAAAATCTCTATTAATAATTTTATTGATTTCTAATTAAAATTTGATGGCTTATAAATAGAAATCCTATGTAATAGTTTAAAAATATTTTATTACTAATAAAATTATAAAATTTCATTATTATTTTATTCATATGAACTCCATAAATTATCTTTTTTGGAGGCTCAAGGACATTTAAGACATATTATAGTATTATTTACCTGCTTCCTTGCAGTGTTAGGTGACATCAGAGCACCTTTGTCATGTACACCTTGATTCACTCTAGAGTATATAGCTATAGTAAATAATCTTTTGTTTATTTATGGAGATAGGGATCTTCATTTATATTAAAAAAAAAAAAAAATTGGATTGATCGAGACTTTAAAAATTAATATTTTTAAATTTAGGCTTGTTAATAAACAAATATGTGTATAGATATAGACAGACACAACAAAATAAATGTATAAACTATAATAATTTTTAATAGAAATCAAAGAAATGATAGGTTAGGAGAACATTAATATATTGGATAATTAATATGATAGATTTTTTTTTGGTTGGATACAATTCGAAATATTGATGGTGTTGGTACATATATTTGATAAATGTTCAGTCGTATATAAATTTTGTGAAAGGTGTATAAATATATTATAGGATGAGATACTTAATAGTATTATAATCTACAAAATAAAAATAATTTTAATCGAATTAATAAGAATTTAATAAATAAATGATGAGCGTTGAAGAGGGTTTCTAAAGTGAAATTTTATTGGAGCACTCCAAAGAGAGAGGAAGAGAAGATTCATTGGGGGTATGTGAGGGGAATGAGAGGGTGTAATTTGATTGGCTAATTTCATTATTCAGATGACGACATAATCATCAATCAAAATTGCGACCTTCCCTTTTTAGATTTCCTCGAACGTATTCCACCTTGAAATTTGCAAGTCCACAACACCATTGCACTCTCTCTTCCTCTCTAATATTCTCTTATTATATCTTTTGGCTTGATTATAACAATTGTTGAAAAAATAAATTCTCCTCTAAGTTGAATTTATTAATTAATTAATAATAACATAAAAAATTAATTTTATTTTTTTATAATTATTATCTAAATGCATACATTTGTTGCAATCACATAAAAAAAATTCAAAATAACACAATATAATTGTAGGAGTGACTTCTTAAGGTGTTTAATAATATAATTAATTTGACATAAACATATATATTTGTAGTTCATTGTAGAAGAAGAACTTACAAGCAACCTTATGTTATTCACTATCTATAACATGAAAAATATGCAACAAATATGGGTAAGTATAATTTAACGAGTAGAAATCATATTATTATATTTTTTATGAGTTTGGAGACTGAAGTTTAATTTTTATACGATGGCTCAAAAATACATGTGTTTATTTATATATTGAATGCATTTTTAACAACAATAGGCAAAACCATAAGGATAATATGAGAATTTGATCAAGTCATAAATTATTAAGCTTGATTTTTTTACTTCTAAATAATGACGCTTATAATTACTAACCACTAATAAATTACTGGTATGATCCACTAATAGATCATGATTTACCTCAATAAATTATTGGCATGATTTGCCTCAATAATTACACGTAATAATTTATTAATGGATTATGTCAATGATTTATTAATGATTCATATTGTCACGACTCACTTTTGAATCGTGACGGTTTTAGACATGGACAAACTTAAGGTCACCAGATACTCATAAAATCATTAACATGTCAATTAAAATTATTCATACTTGAAACCATTAATTTATTTTTATATTTTACTTAATAATTATTACTCTTACAGAAAATTTATCAGGATTTCCTTTGTATTTTCAATTTAATCCCATGACATATTTGTATATTACACCACTTGTATAAAAATTACACTCCCAATATTTTCACCATCTTTATAACCTCAACTCCACAATTCTCACAGTCATATATAAAACACTTTTATATATGCATACCAAGTCAAAAATTACATTTTGACATTCATAGCACTTCTATAATCTTTACTTCATTAACTTATTCACATCATTTGTATTTCATTTCATTTGTAACTTTTATTAAACAAAGCATTCATATACACTCACAATTACCAACCCAACAGTATCATGGAGCTTTAAGAATATAAAAATATGATTCCTCAAAACAAATAATTACATTAGAGTTTTTGACGTCCCAAGTCGGAGAAAGAGATGACTTGGGAAACAGCCACCACTACAAACTTGTTCCTAAAAAATAATAAATAATTACGAAGTGAATATAATACTCGGTGAGTAATACACATATTATCTTATTTATAAGGCTAGATGAGGGCGTTGCTCACAAGAAAAATAATAATGATATAAAATATACAATAATAATGAGTTTATTTATCAATTAAAGATTCATAAAGTTGAAGTCATTTAATATATGGATTCGGTTTCACATTGGCATTGAAAATTCATAGCATATCATATCGTAAAATGATATAATTATTATTGATCACTTAAGCAGAGGCTATAATCCGGTAGCATGTTATTTACTCACACGGTTGATCAAAACACATGACTTGGACCTTAACCCCCTCATAGCTAGGATCATTAAACCATTGTGCATAATGTTATTACAACTTCTATCATTTCATTAATATCATACATATAGTGCTTAATCATTAGGTATCAAAAATAAACTTAAGCACTTTCAATGGTTCAATACATGAAGCATTAGGCCAATCATACAAATTCATTTAAAAGGAATCATTTGGGATTATAAAAAGGGCATGAAATTAATCATAGATCATATAATTGGTATTTTTGGCCAACAATAAAATTTCATGGTAATTTTAATAATTTAATTTGAAGGCAGTGCCAAGCAAAATAGTATATATATTACTCGTCTCACTGAGCACTTCACATTTATATTCCTTTTCCTTGGTTCTATTTCTTTGCATTTATCAGTTTCCATCAGTCTTTTATTTATTTTTGACTCTATATATTTAATTAATAATGATTTAGATACTATTTAACATAAATTTACATTACTTAGACTTGTATTAAAGAAATTTCTAAATTTTCCAAATTACTAAGGTTTTTTTGTGTAATATTCTATACTGACAGTCTGTGTTCCTTAATCCATATCTCTTTCTACACTTATCAAATTGTTTTAATTATTATTCCTACTTAAACTAGATATATCAAGCTTTAACATATCCAAAATTCATATTAATCTCAATGTTACATAATTTATGGTGTCAATTTAAACTTAGACTTATAACCAGCCCTACTATCCTACATTTTGCCTGAAATCTTATTCTAATAGTCTGTTTTGTTTTATCTTATAACTCAATCTATACTTATCCAATTACTATAATTCTTTTACCTATTGCAAATAGACATATAATATTATAACATATCCAAATTTCAAAATATTTTGATCACTATACAATTATTAGTGAATTTCCAAAGTTAAACTACTGCCTTGAAATCTCTATCCAAACAGATCATGTTTTCATATCTATAATTAATTTCTTAATCATCCAATTACAAAACCATTTTATAGTTATTTATATAACATATAAATGAACATCTTTCATATTTAACACTTTCTCTAATTCATATTTAAGTTCCTCATATCTATGGAATTCATTAGCCTATATTTTGTTTATCAGTCAATTTAGGCAGATTACATTTATGGCATAATATATCTTAAACCATAAATCCAATTGCAAAACCCTTTTACAAGACTCTATATAAGACATAAATGAACACTTTTCATGTTGCACACTTCTTCTAATTATATCTCTATAATTATGTACAATAAAAATACAGTAGTATTTTCTATAACCCTAATTCCATATCA
Organism: Aleurites moluccanus; assembly: GCA_948193065.1. NCBI lineage: Eukaryota > Viridiplantae > Streptophyta > Magnoliopsida > Malpighiales > Euphorbiaceae > Aleurites > Aleurites moluccanus. The sequence goes on along the minus strand of CANXYC010897023.1, from coordinate 15,368 downwards.
GTCATAGTTTTTACTCAATAACTCTTTCCTTATTTCGAATTTTACAAATTCTTTTTACAGAAATCTAATTAACATATTTATCTATAACTTTTATGTTTTATCCATCCTCAAATTCAGTCATTAAAATTTTAGAATATTACCTAAAATTTGTTGTTTCAGCATAAATTCAAAATCCCTTTTAAACTCTAACTCATCTTCAATCTTTTTATCTTAAATAACTCAAATATTTACCAAATCAAACCATTGAACTCTTAAATTAAACTAAAAACTAAAGTTTATGAGACTTTACCTTGAATTATATACTTGATTTTCATTCTCTCTTTTCCTCCATATAGCTTAGATACTAATTTCCAGCAATTTTTCTCCATTGATCTTCTTTCTTCCATCAATTTCCTTATCTTCTTTTGGTTGGTTCTTTGAAATGGTTGGAACAAATTTTTGGTTGTTTTCTTTCCTCATAATTTGGCCACTCTTTTGTCAATAGCTATTCCCATCATTTTTTTTTTTATATGCATAAAGCCAACTAAAAACAAAATGAAGATAAAGATAATAGATTTTTTTAGATTTTTTATTACTTGTCATCTTTTCATTAATTTGGCCAGTTAATTAATTATTTGCTATCAAAAATCCTCTCCATCACACACCATGGCCAGCCACATATGCTCCTTTCTAGAATAGGTAGGTCCCACAACTTTACTTAATTGCACTTTGGCCCAAAATTTTCCTTATTTGTATTTTGACCCCCAAAACTTTCTATAATTTATTTTATCTATTCTGTTTAGATTCAACTTCAAGTGTAGGAAGTGAAATACCTTATTTTGGATTGTTTTATCATTTAAAAATAGTTCTGAATTATTTCTGGATCCCAGACAGTAGATTTTCAAAATTGCCCCCAAAGTTGCCATAAATAACAATTCTGTCATTACTCTTATTTTCATTATTCCAAAATATTTTCAACTTTTTTTTTCACCATAATTTTACATAAAATTAACTAACTTAATCCCCCAACGTCTGAGTCAGAAATTCTTAAATTAGCCAGAATGCTATTTTCTCAGTAGTGTAATTAACACCGGTATTTTCCGGGATAGTATCTCAAAAGTGGCCCGGTTGAGTTTCAAATTTTTTTGAATATTACGCTCTATCATTCTCTGCAGATTTCAATAATCGATTGAGTCTATTCATACTTAAATTAATATTATATCCGTTACTATTGTCCGTTATATCCATACTGTCTTCTGTACTTCCTCAATAGCTATTTTTTCTAGCCTATTTATTATTTAATTAATATCATTCTATCACTATTATTCACTACTTCCTTACTGTCTATTGTACTACAGTCTGGGGTGTTACACATATGTCATGATTTGCCTCAATACTTACGTATAGGGCATGTATTCCGAAGTTAGGCCAAATAATATATCCTATCTACGGATTACCATATGTACATAATTTGATATTTTTCCTCATCAAGTAGGGATTCCTGTCATTTGGGTTCATATTAATGGTTTCCTGATATACTATAAAGAAATGATGTAAGGATTTATTATACATATAATCATTTGAGCTTGACTTGGCATAATTAATGAAGGCTTGGAAGTCATTTAGTTTTGGAGTAATACTCGGAAATCATATATAAAAGTATGTTTTTCACTCACCTCAACCAAAAATATATATATATATAAGCTTCTTCTCAACCAACAACGACACTACAAGAATTATGTTAAATACTAATAAAAATATCCGTTTGTAATATCATAAATCCCGTCGGTATATGAAATCATCGATGAAATAGTTATAATCGAAAAAAGACTTGTCGACTAACATATATCGATGAAAGATTTCTTCGGTCGATAATTTACCGACGAACATTGTGTTGGTAATAAGTTCCTTCGGTGTATCACTAAAAAAAAAAGATGATGAAGAATATAAATCACTATTGATTAATATAATTTATTTAACAATTTGATGTTTTAATTAGTATATTCTCTTTCCAACTTAATTATAAGAAGAAGAAAAAACATAACCAATAACATCAAATTGTTAAAAAAACTATATTAGCCAAAAGTGATTTAAATTCCCATCATCATCTCTTCTTCTTTATTTTTTTAATTAATTTAACTAATAGAGATTAAATATTTAATATTTATTTAAATGAATTGTTAACAATAGTATTATAAAAAATCTAATATATAACTCTTAAAAACGGTTTACAATTACTTATTCTTCTTTTAAAATAAAGAATCAAAATTAGATTTTATTACTTCAGACAACAAATATTGATAACATTAATACTGAAAGTTTTCTTTAAAAAAAAAGTCACTGTTAACAGTTTTTTAAAATATAATTACTCGATTTTCTATAATACTATCGTAAATATATAATAATATCTATAAATCTTAATAAATAAATAGCTTCTAATACTTAGTTATCATTAAAAATTTATAATTTTTAGAATGATTTTAGTATTATTGAATAAAAATTTATTAATTGTGAGTATAATTTTTAATTGAATTATTAATGCAAATTCCGAGAAAATGACATTAACTTGCCAAATTTATGTTCATAGGCAAAGGCAAGAGAAACAGAAAAGTCTGAAATAGACCACTTACAATATGCTTCCCATTTTTTAAGTAAAAAAACGTGAAAAAGAAAATGGAGAATCCAGAAGCATATTAGCACTCTGAATCAAAATTGGATTTAAATGTCCATACAAACATAATTTACTGGCAAAAAAAAAAAAACAAAGCCAGAAACATAATTACAATAAAGAGTTCAAATATCAGAGTAAGAGAAATTCAAACGTGCTAGCAATATTTGGTTTTAAAGCTAAGACTATAAAACACATTTTCAAAAATAAAATTTTCCGAAAAAATTATCACAATTCCAACCAATGGGTCAATTTCTTTCTACTACTTTAATCCAAAAATTACCGATAATGAATACCCATATAGACAAAACATCAAAGACCATGATAGGATATAAAGAAACAGAACCAAAATTTGTGCAAATCAATCGAAAATCCAGCAAAAAAAAAAAAAGCTAAAACAAATCGAAAATCCGACAAAAAATAAATGATGAGAAAGTATCAAAAAATTTCCTTCAACTCACGTCAGCTCCATTCTCAAGCAACAATGCGATAATCTACCAAAAAATTCCACATATTAATTAAACAAAAAAAAAATTGCAAATTAAAGAAAAGATAATAGAAACAAAAAAGAAAGAAAAGAAGAAATATCGGTAGGGGCGGCAAAATGGAGAGGATTGCAATCCAAAAAGCACACGGAAAATGTGGAGAAATTTTACAAAAGGAAAATTAAATAGAGGAACACCATTGAGAGCAGAGAGATATATAGAGGGAGAGAGAGAGAGAGAGAGAGAGTAAAGAGAGTGAGGGAGAGAGAATTGATGGGAGTGAGGTTCGCAATGCTGATATATAATATATATATATATATATATGCTTTATTTACCGATGGATCAAATTCGTCGGCTATCTGTTAGAAAACACAAAAAAAAAAGTTAATTTTTTAATGTTACTGACCCATTACAATGGCAATTAAAAGCCACGTGTCAAAGCAATTGGTCGGTAAATAAGTTTGACGCCCTAAATTTTTGACAGTAAATAGTCGGGATATATAAGTAGGTGAAATTTTCGCCACATGATCGCTTTTTATCCTTTGTAATTATCAATGCTTTTCCGTCTGATATATAGTCGGTAAATACAAAATATCTTTATAATAACATTTCGTCGGTAAAACGATGAAAAATACCAAGAATTATTTGTTTGACGGTATATTCCGTCAATATATCCCCACTTTCTTGTAGTGTTAGGAAGACGGCCCAACGTGATTCTTTTTGTCTCCGTGAACTATAAGAAATCAACACATAAATCATACATTATAATCCACATTATATAACTTGGCTCTTACACTTGCACTTAGTTCTTTCAAGACTTACTCTATAATGAGACTCAACTAACTTAACTTTATCTTAAATAGATACTTCAACCTAGCATGTATATGATGAAAACATAATCATTCTCACTCTTAATAAGATTACGAAAGTATAACATTAACATACTCAAACATTGTGGTAACTTTATCTTTTGATTAACATACATATAGACATATCACTTAATATTCTTAAATATAGTAAAACTCATCATAGAATCATGATTTAACTCATTAAAATTTTAAACAACAAAAGCCCTCTTTATACTCTTAAGACCTCTAATTAGGGTTTCATATATATTATGTAAATTATGGGGTTTCATATATATTATGTAAATTATGGACCTTAGTCATTGAAAGTCCATTTGACAATTAAGAATAGAGTGAATTGGTTGGAATGACAAATTAAGTAGAAATTAAAAATTAATAAGATGAAGGAAGGAAGAGAAAAATCAAACACAAGAATTTTATAGTGGTTCAGCCAGCACTTGCCTATGTCCACTCCTCAAAATCACATTTGAATATTTTACTTGATCATTTTTCGGGTGCAAGATCAAATCCAAGTGTTTAGACTCACACTCAAATCTTACAAAGTATTTTCAAAAGCTCACACTTCAAATCTTCACAAGTGTTTCATCAAAAAACTTACACTCAAACCTATATAAATGTTTTACTAAACCTTACACACAAACTTTTAAGAACTACAAGAGATGAGATGAAGAAAAAACTCCTTTAACTTTTTTTCAACTCTCAAACAATCAATAAGTCTTAACCAACTCAAAAATTTATAACTAATAGCTCACAAAAATGGTTTTACAATAAATAAACTTTTCAATGCATGAATATAAATGATTTGGTGCAATAACTTAATAATAAGTTCTCAATTATTATTCTATTAATTTATATTTATAGTTTTGAATGAAAATAAATATCATTCATGAAAATAATATTTTTAAATCATAATTAAATTGAAATAAAATCACTGTTACTTATAATCGAAAACTTTATTTCTAAATCTGATTTCATCATATTACAAATTAAAGTTAAAATTAAATTTTTTATCTTATATTTTCTTTAATAAAAATAAATTAAAATGATGAATCCCCCAAAATTCTAAAAATTAAAATCATTGCAAAATATGATAAAGAAAGACAATCATTTTAAATTTGTGAGACTTAGTTTTAATGAGTATTTCGATTGCCATAGCCAATCGGGTAAGGTGCTCCGCGACCATAGCCAATCGGGTTAGGTGCTCCGCGAAGCCTCACTATAACAATTGGAGTATCCATTATTATGGGAATAAGAAGATGAATTAAAAATTAAAAGATTAGTCTTTGCTTTTATTCTTGTTCATTGGCCATATTGTAAGTATTTTTTATCTTTATATTTGCGTTTTGTTTACGCAATGATATTGGTGTAGTTATTTAATTTTCTATTACTGTTTGATTATTAATTCTATCACAAGTTAAATAACCTTAGACCCAATAATAATAGAAGTGATTATTTTATTTAGTATTAAATGATAGTATTTTTTTTGTCATTAAATTTTTATATTATTTTATGTTATGAAATAGGTTTATTAGTTATTATTAATTATATTATTAAAAATTTTGGATTTTAACTTTAAACAATTTTTCTGTGTTTCTAACAAATAAAAAATAATATTTTAACAACATGAAGAAAAATATTTTTCATGCAATAAATGCAGCCTTATTACTTAGATTTTGATTGAATTAGCTAACATATTGGTTTGATGCTAAGCTACTTAGAAGCAATTTCAAAAGCAGAGAGTTTGAAATTAATAATATATTTACATTCTATGATTTTATTCTTAAAAATACTGTAAATTTTTATCAAATTTTCTGACTTTATCAATTTATCTCGTTAAAATTTTACTTGCTGCGACAACCATTAAATAAATAATTAAATGTTTTTATTGAGTTAAAACGAAAATAAAGGTTGAGTTCTTCCCATGGTGGCGATTGTTTTAGTTAGCAAACAATAATAACAACAAAAGAGTAGAGGAAGACAATATACAGTATAAGATTAGAAGTTGAATAGTGGTGGAGGTGAGAGGTGGCCAGTTCATTTTCCTGTCCTTGCTGTGTATTTTGTCTGTTACATAACTTGAAATTCACAGTGCGCGCGCGCCCCTTTTGCCTGTCGTACTCTTCTTCATGCATGACAACTGGCTCTCTGTCTCCTTTATCCTTTGCATATTTATTTATTAATTTTTATTCTTTAAAATTTTCTATTCTTCTTGTGAGGAATATGTATCTATATGTAATAAATAAATATATTATATTATACCCCATAACATTTTTCACCCTATATATTGGCCAAATTAAGTGGGAGATAAAAAGGAAAATTTTGCCTGCATCATAAGTTTATTTTTATTTCATAATTATGAGTAAATTGATATTTTATTAACATAACTCGTAATTTTATTTTTTTTTATTAATGAGAAAGGATTCATTTTTTTCATATTTTATTATCACATTAAATAAATATATACAAATAATTTTCTATTTTGATTTATCAAATTAATATTTTAACCATAGAGTAATTAATGCAAAAATCAATCTATGTTTTCAATAAAAGTGGATTAAAATTTATATCTCAAGTGAAAAATTATAAAATTTTAACTTAATTAAGAATATGATTTGGTTTAAATTCTCATCCATTCAACTTAGTCTTATAATTTATTTGTTAATACATTTTCATATCAGATATATTAACTATTAAATGTATAATTATTTTGTAAATATGAAAAATCTTATTCATAAGGATTAAAAATAACTCTCTCTATTGGGCTCACTTCGAATAAGTACATTTCAAAACTTGTTTAATCATGAGCCTCAGATTTTTTTTATGGACTCAGCTTTAGCCCCTCGTTCTGAATTTAGTTTCATCCTCACTCTCTAAGGACGGCCTCGTAGAAATATTCGCTGATTCATTTATTCGAAGATACTGGTCAAACAGCAATCATATCTTCGAGTTTTGTCAGCGAATTCACCTATTAATAGGTCGCTGACACAACTATCATTTGTCAACACTCATGCCAAGGCGTGATATGGTATATTCGCCTCGAGCAGTGCCCTTCGCCTACAAATTGTGACTGAAGATTTCCCACTATTACCCGCATGTCATCTAAGGGGATATATTGGTGTTAAAATTAAATCGAATTAACGGATCCAATTAAAAAAATTAAATTATAAATTAATCTAATTAATTTTTAAAAATTTATTTTAAAAAATTTAATTAAAAAAATCAGTAAATTAATTAAATCAGATTGATTTTTTTAATTTAATTAATTATAATTTTTAAAAAAAAATTAAAATTTTTAATTTTTTTTAAATTTATTTATTTTTATAAAAAATAATAAATATTAAATTATATATATATATATATATATATATATATATATATATACCAATTTAACTGATTCGATCTCGATTGAATATTTAATTTTCAGACTCTTTATTTTTATCGATCTTTTAGTCGATCTAATTTTAAAAATAATGAATACAATAATCACATAAAAAAGTATGAAAGGAGGCTAAAACGATCTTTTGAGATAGTTTTATACTCTCTAACCTCCTTCTTTCTTAACAAAATTTTTAGGAACCAGGAAAAGAATGTAGTTCTCAAAGATTCTCCAACTCCAACCATTGCTAATTTAAAAATAGGAGATTTTTTGGCTTAATATTCTAATGTTTTTATTCATATAGCAGGCCTCAATTCATACATGTAAAAGTTCAGTCCAAAACCTTAATAAAGAGTTTATCAATTGCTAATTTTCAATCTTACTAATTTTTGTTAGATAGCTTTATTGATTTATATAACTAGATTTTATTTGAAAATTAATTATGTAAACTCAACACAACTCATTTCAATCTTAATCTCAAAATTAACTCTCAAATCAGCTTTACTCAAATCAGTTTTAATTTTGAAAATTAATTCTGTCAATTTTAATAAAACTTTTATCAAATATAAACTGATTGTTTATATGAAATTAAAAAAGTAATATATATATGAATTCTTGAATAATTTCTTTGAATTTTAATGAAAAATGTATTTATAATATACATATTCCCATTAGGCTTCACTCTTTCCATGAATTAATTTACCAACTCAACATCCATAATCTTATTCTCATCTGTGAATGCGTTTAAAATTATTAGATAAATAAGCTACATTAATTATATTAACAAGTTCTTAGATTTAAATCTAATTTGCTGATTGCTGAGATATGTTCTCTAAATAGATCATCAGGTTGATTAATAATGAGAATGATACTAATCAAAATACTCTTATAAATTTAAACTCTTATCAAAAGTTAATTATAATAAAAGAAAAGTTTAAAATTAATTTTAATACAATATTACTATGTTATTTTCAATGTTAAGAGATTATAAACTTAATTTAACTTATCAAAACTCAATTAACTAAAAAAAAAAATGTACCAATCTATATATCTAAATAAATTGAAACAATAAACAAATTAACAAAAACGAAGGAAACAAATAAAAATAGAAGATAATGAATTATGCAAATAACATTTGTGTTGCAAGTTCCATTACATCATACAAAACTAGTGAATTCATCAAGAGCCTAACTAGCTTTCAATAACAACCACTTCAGTTCAGTAATGGAAATGCTTAATCAAAATTAGGATCATAACCAAAAACTAAACACAAATTCTAGCCACATGCTAGGTTTTGATCAAAAGCATGATTAACCTTAATACTACAAATTAAAATTTTCAATTTATATATATTATTAAAAATAAGTAAACTCGTTGATTTTTTTTTTTTTAAAGTAAAATTTTCTAAATATTATTATTCATGAAAGGGGAGCTCTATGAGGAGCACCTTTTCTTCTGCTGCTCAATGAGAGTACAAAACCTGAGAGAAAACTACTACCTTTCTTCTTCCTTTTCATAATGACCTCGGATTCATGCGAAATTCCAGAACTGCCCATGGTTTCATTTGAGCATGATGTGCAATTGAATTGCACTTGTTCTTCTAGAATGGAACTAGGAGTAATGTGACTATCATCATCAATTATCTCAGAGCTATCCATCCTTAATCCTTCTAATTGTGAAAATTCAAAATCGGATTCATCGATTTTGTATAGAATGGTACAGAGATCCTCACCTTGATCCACCAAGTGATTCACCTACACAATCGTTTCGTCATAAAATTTTAAGAAATTTATTAGAAATTTCATATTTTTATATTTAGTATAAATGGAATTTTATGAAATTTAAAGTAACTTAAATTAACATCTATCTTGATAAATGAATTATACATTTCAGGTTCATTTATAACAAAATGGGTGTAAGAAAGATATTCGTCATGTCAAGAAATTTTAGATCTTTCATTTCTGTTGGAGACAACTAAATTAAGCACAAAAACCCACAAACTGAACAAAGAAAAATGAATGCAAAGTATTAGCACGCATGGGAAAGACACTCAACATAGAGAAAGACAGAAAGTTTGCTAAAGTCACGTTCAACTGGGATTTTTGCAAGTCAATACACAACTAAATAAAGAAATTACTTATAAAGTTTATTTTGAGAGTCTGAAATTAAAATCAAAATTAAAATCAAAATTCTCAATTTCAGTATTTACCAACTATCTAAAATTAGAATTAGAATTCTACCTGCAATTCTATAAAATTATAATATAACTACAAAACTAATTCTACAATTTCATTCTCCACTCATAAAAATTATAATTTCATAATCACCACTATTATTCTCTCTCCCACCACTACTCCCAACACCACCACTATTGCCGCTTCCAGCACCACCACCGGCAATGATAGTCTATCACATCCAGCAACGGTGGTCCGCCACAGCCGATGACAGTGATTTGTCACCTTCGACGACTGTTGTCTGTCACCGCCGATAATGAAGGCTCGTCAAATCGTCATAGCCGATAATAATGGCTAGTCAAATCATCGTCACCAGCGATTCACCACCACCACTACTGCCGACAGTTCACCGTCACTTCTAATTTCATCGCTACTTTCATCGTCACCAATTTTTTATTTAATTTAAATTTTTTATGTAAAACAAACAATGAAATTACAATTCCAACACAATTTTAATTTTTGAGAATTGAAATTTTCAATTTTAGGGAATTGAAATTTTCAATTCCAATTTCAATTTCTTGTCTCAAAACCCAATAGAAAATTTTCCTATTAATTGCAACCAAAAATGACTTTGTTATTATTATTATTAAGGTGAAGGACCAAAACCCATTAAAACACTTAAATGGAGTTGAAATAGACCTTGCATGAGAGAGAACAGAAATGAAATGGCTCTTGGAGAATCCTGTCACAAGTGCAGCATACACTGGCAGAGCCCTTGCATGACCTTGACTGAGGCCTCTGATTCAAAAATATCACTTTAGCACTGTTTATAGTATAGGGCTGCCCAAAAAATATAAAACTTAGCAACATCATTACCTTAATTATGCACTAAAACATAAATTAATTATATGTTGAAGACACGAGTCATCCAACTTTGGTTTAGTGATACTGAAACCATGCTCCGGACAGAGAAATTATGAGTTCTATCTGCCGTCAAAGTCCACCAATTAAATATGAAAAAGTTATGTCCAATGACAATTATTGCATTTAAGTACCTGAATATAGGAACAGTCAATAAGCCTCTCCAGATCCCCCAATCTAACAACATCATGATAAACATATCTTCTCACCTGTCATATTGAATCAAAAACCTCAAATTGCTAGTAAATGAATTGGTTAAGCCCATTAAATTAAATTTCCCAATTGAGGTTAAAGATTAATGAAGAATACGAAAGCTAAATCACATACAAAACAACAAATTCCTGGAAATGTACGTGTGAATTACAGCATATATGTGGGTAGTAGATGACAGTAATTACTTCATTAAAGTGATGTTAAAATTTTACCCTAAACATATTGAAAACTTTAGGTGAAAAAGTTAAACAACCAACCTTATATATATATAATATGGAAAAAATAAATAAATTAACTGAGCAGATAATAAATTACGAAATTGAAATTATTTTTTTGAAAATAACAAAATTATATAAATGAAAAATGTGGTCACACTTTCGCTTTCTTTGAAAGCAACAGATGAGGAAACTTTGCAGGGAAAATGGGTAGGAAAAAAGAATACAATATATGGGAAACTTACCAATTCCGAAAGGTGGGAATCAGTGGAGACATGATAATCTCTTTATATATATATATATATATATATATATATATATATATCAAGTAAAAATTTTATGATATAAATAGGAAATTTGAAAAAAAAAATCACATAGGAGAATCTTGAATTCAAATTCTTATTGGAAAAATTATCTCTAGAAAAAAAAAATAGAATTTTTTTCTTGTTTAGAAGGTTAAAAAAAAAAAAAGAAATGTGATGTAGAAAAAAATAAGCAACAAGAAGGAAATTATGAGAAACTAGTAGAAAAGAATTTCAAAAATTGTGGAAAGAATTGTCAGTATTTTGCAAGAGACAAGAATTGTGGGAAGAATTTTAACAAAAATATTCAAAATTTTCAGGAGAATTTCAGAAATTTTTCTCCAAAGTAAGTAAAAAACTGATTGGGATTAAGATCAAACAGAAACACAAGCAAATTAAAAGTAATCAGGAGAAGAACTATAAGAAATATATAAGAACCAATGAAATTTAGGAAATTTTAGAAAAAACCATTGCAATTTATATTGAAAAGGAGCAAAAACTTCTGTGAAGTGCTATACAAAGAACTTTTGAATCAAAATCAAGGAAAAAAAAAAGAGATTTGCTTAACAAATTTTAGTAGATAAAAGAAAATTCCCTATTACCCAAAAAAGAAAATAAAAATTTCAATAAAACCCATAAGATAAAACTAAAGATTTGAGTATTAATTTACAGAATTCTCAAAGACTCACCAAAGAATTAAGAAAGAAAATTAAAGGGGGGAAAGAAAGAAAACAGCTTGTTATGTTTTCAAAGAAATTACAAATACCCATTATATGGGTGTAAAGATTCCAACAAAAAACATAATTTGAAGATATGGTAGTGAAATTCAAAGAATTTAGAAATACCCAAAAAAGAATTAAGCTGAAAAAAACTTGAATTTTTTGGTAAATGTAAACATTTATACATATATACCTGCAGAAGAGGGTGAGAGCAATGAGAAGAGAGGCAGTGAGGACAGATACTAAGGCAACAAAGTAAGCAAAAGATGTTCTTCTCATTCTTCCTGCGATTCTCATGGACCCCACAACCTCCAAAGAATGTCTCCCCCATCAATCCTTCTAGCCATGCAGGTTTATTATTGCTATTATCACTTACCATCATCAAATCATCACCATCACCATCATCTCCTCCGTTGGTGGTGGTTGTGATGGTGGTGTACCTATTTTCTCTTACCATTTCCTTCTTTCTTTCTTTCTTTCTTTGTAATTGTGTCTTTTTTTTCACTTCTTGGTACTTGTAATTGTATGTGTAGATTTAGAGAGAGCTTTGCTTTAGAGCTTCAGATGCTTAATGAGAAAACCCTACTCGTATAATCAAGTTTGCTCCTAATATATAAATCAATTTGTGTGCATTTAAATTCAGGAGGTTCCAGACTTGTTGTCGTTTTTAGAGAGGGTGTGTATCCTTTTAAGAGAAAAAAAATAGAGAAAATAAAATAAAATAAAAAAGATAAGAACTTCAGGAGGGAAGGAGAGAGCCTGTATTTTGTCTGCAAGGGGATACTATAAATTATGGGGTTATTAGAATTTATTTTATTTTATTTACAAGGTTGAAGGCTTGAGGCTCAAATCTGAGAAATTCTTATATTTATATGGGGGTATATATATATACATTTATGCCTAATTAATATGATAGTAACATATGAATATAATTGTATTTTTGCCGAAGAACATAAATATAATTTCAATGAATAATTTTTTTAATACATTCAAATTATTAGTTGAATATATGAGTGTTTCATATATATTTAATGTAAATAAATATTTTTAATTGTTTAATTTCAAAATTAATTGTCATCTTTTATTTCACAAAATAATATTGTGATAATATTACAATAAATTTACAAATGCACATATCATTAACAAATAATATAGCAGTGAATAGAGTGTCAATCTAATAAAAAATAGTTGTTAATTACCAAAAATTAAAAATTTCTTATTATTTGAAGAATCAAATATTTAAAAAATTAAAATTAAAATTAGAATATAAAAATTAATTAAATTGAATTTAAAATAATAATATAAAAAAATTAGGATTTAGATTTTACCATTTAATTACTTATAAATTATCTTTAATTGAATTAATTAAATTTAATCTTATTAAAAATTCGTGATTAGACTCCGACTGTGAACAATTATTTTAGCACCCCTTTGATACAAGATCAAAATTTGTATGCCGAAATCGAAAAATATAACTTTGAGAAAATAAAATAGTTGAAATGGGTCAAGATGTGCCTGCGGACCACAGGTTGTCCTTATGGAATCGCAGGCAGCTATGCAGTAACCACAGGTAGCTCTACAGCTGGGGTAACTGCAGGCAGCTCTTGCGGTAACCACATGCGGTGCTTGTGGGAGCGCAGGCGCTGTTTTATATTTTTTTTTCCTTCTTTTTAAACTTCAATGTAATATCCTATACATGTATATGTTTTTGTGAAATAAGTTTTCATTATATGGATTAAAATTATCGAAATGGCAAATGATAATTTTAAAAACTCAGTTAGAGCGAAAATGAGAAAATTTTTCAAAAATCGTCGGTACCTATATCGCTACCGTAAAAATAACAATACGGTCGACGAATGAATTTCTAAATTTGGATTGAGGGTAAATGATAATGTATATGCATATGGGAATACAGTAAAAAGAAAGATGAGAAAAATATTTAAGAACATTGATAAAGTAAATAATGACAAAATCGTAAATAAAGAAAATTTTCGGGGAATAGTGAAAATTCGACAGTCTGAGTTTCAGAACGGTTCTGAAATTATTTTTATTAAATAGTATTAATAAAAATAAGATGTTTGAACATTCACTTTAAATTCCAATTCCTAACGGAATTATCAGAATGAATTACCGATCGAAAAAGGATCAAAAACAAATTATGAAAAGTTAGAGGACCAAAAGAGAAATTTACCATTTTTATCTTACTATATAAGCAAGACTTAGAAATTTTTTTGCCATTTTTCTCTTTTTCCATCCGTGGCCATTTTCTTTCTTTTCCATTTCATTTCTTTCTTTGATTTGTGAAGAAAAGTTGTTGGAAACTTGAATTAAACACCAAATAATTCATCATTCACCTAATTAAACCATAGAAATTCAAGAAAAATTCAAGAACTCCACCATTAAAGAATTCGGCAATTTGGAGGATTTTAGGTAATTTTTTTATTTGTTGGTTTTTATGGTTTAATTAGGTTAATTAGGTGTTGTTAGGATTGGGTAAATGGTTTAATTGCATCAATTGATGCATTAAATAATTTTTCTCAATTTTCAAACCCTAAAGTGAAGTTGTAAGTTTGGATTTTGTTTAAATGAGTTAGGATGTGTAAATTGGCTATAGAATAAGTTAATTGGATATTTATTGGTGTTTAATTGATATTCGTATTGTTGTAGAAAATTTGATTGAAGAAAGTCGCCGATTTTGGCCTATAACGAGGAATTGAGGACTTGGGTTGCTAAACAAGTTTGCTAGGCGATTTGGAGTGACAGGTGAGTCTCTTATGCATCAATTGTCATACCTAAATTGATAAAACGTCAATTGGAATTCATATGTAAAATAACCTTTTTGGCCGAACCCTAATTGTGGCAAAATGCCTAATTTTGTGCTTTGGTTTTGGACTTGTTTTTCATGTCAATTTGATATGCTTGATGAAGACTATTGAGTTGTGGTTGTTGCCTATAAATTGCTTTCCATGTGTATGTTTGTTGATAATTGGGACAATGTCAATATTGCACCAAAATCATGCCGAAAAATCTGTAGGCCAACCAATTTGAATGCCACCGTCGCCAGCGACAATGGCATGCCAATTACGTCAACTTTTTTGCCGCAAATGACCAAATTATGATTGTTCCCTTTTTTTGTCGTTAGACCTTTGGTCATCGTTTAATCGATTATTATTGATATCTTATTGATTTTATACTCATTAAATTGAATTCTAATGAGTTATTGATACATGTCGATGCCATTATTTTGAAATGGTATCTATTGATGTGTTTATTACTTCTATTGACTCCAAGGTGATTTGACAGAACTGCTGTTCCAACAGGGTAGTGATTTCATGCTGTCGACCTTGTGCACATTGTATTGATTGATACCCTGTACTAGGAAGAGATATCTTTGTCATAAGACCCGTATAGTCATATATATATATATATATATATATATATATATATATA
>CANXYC010897020.1:0-17039 GCA_948193065.1 Aleurites moluccanus | reverse complement strand
ATTGATCATCTTCAAGTGCATCCTTGATGTTCTTTGGCTCAACTTGTGAGAGAAATGCAACATACTCATAAGTGTTGTGGACTTTTGCCCTTGTCCTCACTCCTTGAAGTGGATCACCAATAATTTAAGTGTCTTTAACCTCATTTCTCACTCTTGGATGATGTAGTTGTTTGTGTTGATGTGTGGACTTAATTAAGTCAATTTCTTTATTCTCTTTGGAGTCCTTGCCAAAATCCATGCTATGCTCATCAAGTTTCTCTAAGGATAAATCTTTCATGATCTCTTCTATGCTTTTGTCTTCTTTATTCCTATCAACATCCTTAGAAGGAAACTCATTAAACATAACATGTACGTATTCTTCAACTAAAAGAGTTCTTTTGTTAAAGACCCGATAGGCTTTGGAATGCATAAAATATCCAATAAATATAGCTTCATCAGATTTGGCATCAAATTTTTCTAAGTTATCCTTGCCATTATTCAGAACAAAGCATTTACATCCAAATGAATGAAAATATGCAACATTAGTTTTTCTTCCTTTCCACAACTCATATGAGGTCTTTTTAATGATTGGCCTAATCATTGCACTATTTAAAATGTAGTAAGAAGTGCTAACAACTTCAGCCCAAAAGTATTTAGGCAAGTTGTTTTCACAAGGCATTATTCTTGCCATTTCAACTAAAGACCTATTCTTCCATTCAACAACACTATTTTGTTGATAAGTCTTAGGAGCTGAAAAGTTATGAGATATGCCATGCTCTTTAAAATAATTTTCAAAATCTGAATTTTCAAACTCTTTTCTATGATCACTCTTAATACTAGAAATAGCATATCCTTTTTTAGTTTGTAAAGATTTTAAAAGAGGGATTAAAGCATGAAATGCATCATATTTATGAGTAAAAAAAGTACCCAAGTGAATCTAGAGTAATCATCAACACAAAAAAGACAATGATGCTTTCCACCAAGGCTTGCAGTTCTAGTTGGACCAAAAAGATCAATATGCAAAAGTTGTAAAGGTCTAGAAATTGAAACAACATTTTTTGGTTTAAAAGAACTTCTAGAGTGTTTTCCTTTAGCACATGCATCGCAAAAACTTTCCCTTTTGAAAATTAACTTTAGTAAACCTTTGACTAAGTCCTTTGTAGAAAGTTTTAAAATTACATCCATACTAACATGTCGTCTTCTATGCCATAAGGATGTGTCCTCATTTTTAGATGCAAATAAACAAAGGTTTACTTGAGATGCATTATTTAGGTCCATATAGTATACATTCCCTTGGCAATAACCCATGAAAGTTATCTTATTTGTTTTGATGTCTATTACTTTACATGCAAGAGATTCAAAGATAACTTTATATCCTCTATCACATAATTGACTAATACTAAGAAGATTATATTTCAAATTATCAACAAATAAGACTTTGGACAGAGATACATCACCATTGCCGATAGAGCCAATACCGATGATTTTGCCATTAGAATTGTCACCAAAACTGAAATTTCCACTTTTGAAGTTGAGTTCCTTGAATTTTGTTTTCTCTCCGGTCATATGTCTTGAGCAACCACTATCCATGATCCATTTGTCTTTCTTAATTACTTGCACCTATAACACAATGTATGATTTATCCTTTCTTTGGTACCCAAATACCTTTAGGTCCATACATGTTAGCATATTTAACAATCCTTACATCCTTATCACTTTGGATTGATCCGTTTCGAATTCATACCTTCTTGATAGAGTAAGATTTCCTAAATTTAATAGGACATATTTGTGTAGTGTGACCAAAATATTTGCAATAAGTACACTTGACCATCCTTTTAGGATCTAACACTTTCTTTTCAAAGAAGGTGTTTACCTTCTTGACTTTAAGATTAGTATTGTATCCTAATCCAGACTTATCATAAAATGATCTTTGTGAGTTAATGATATTTTCAAGAGTCTTGTTCCCAAGTGCGAACTTGTTTAAAAGCTCATTAGAGTCTTTTAATTCTCTATTGATTTTCTCATTCTCACTTAAGAGTTTTGAAAAATCATTTTGTAAATTGATAATTTGAGTAAAGAGTTCTTCTTCCTTCTCAATAACAACTTTATCATTATTTTTCTTATGTTCAAGACTCAATTTACATAAGTTTTTCTTCAAAACTTTGTTTTCTTTTGAAATTAGCAAAAAATCTTCTATAATTTCATTAAAAGCAATTTTTAACTCATGAAAAATAAAAGATTCAGGAATTACCTTAAGGAGTTCTTCATCTTCAATTGTTTCATCTTTCATAGCCATGAAACATAAGTTAAACTTTTCTTCTTCTTCTTCTTCTTCGATTGACTCTTCATTGCTTCATATATCACTTCCACTCCAAGATGCATATGCTTTATTTTTCTTCTTAAATTTCATTGACATCTTTTCCTTCTTCTTCTTGTTCCTAAGGTTTGGACAATCGATTTTGATGTGCCCTGGTTTTTTACATTAAAAGCAAATTATTTCTCCTTTCTTGATTCTTTCTTTGAAGTTTCTCCTCTTAAATCTATTCTTGGAAAGGAATTTTTCAAATTTTCTTGACAACATTGCAATATCTTCATTTTCATCACTAGAAGTGTCTTCACTTTTCTCTAGTGTTGATTTTAAGGCAATTCCTTTCTCTTTCCTTATTGGCTTATCTTCTTCTTCTCTTGAGGCTTCTCTATTTTGAAGCTTTAATTGAAGGTCATAAGATTTCCAACCAAGTCTTCAAGAGTCAAAGAATTCACATTCTTTGATTCTTCAATTACATCTACCTTAGAATCGAACCTTGCTAGTAGAGACCTCAAAAGCTTGATAATCAATTCGTTTTGAGTGAAAGCTTTATCTAGTCCCTTCAAGTCATTCACAATAGTTGTAAATCTTTTGTACATTTCAGCAATCTTCTCATCATTCTTCATTTTAAAATTTTTAAATTCGGTGAGAAGCATGTTAACTTTTGTATCCTTGACTTGATTAATCCCTTTGTGAGTGACTTTAAGAACACTCCAGATTTCTCTTGCTGTTTCACAACCTAAAAATCTATTAAATTTTGTAGCATCAAGTAGAGAAAATAATAGATCCATGGCCTTGTCATTATAAGCCATTTTTCTCTTATCTTCACTTGTGTGTTTTGATGGACTCTTTGGAGTGACTGAATCATCTCTCATTAGGATGAAAGGTCCATTTTCAATAGCTTCCCAAAGTTCATGTCCTTTGGATCGAATGTGATTCTCATCCTCACCTTCCATAGATTGTAGTTTACTCCTTTGAACAAAGGTGGTCTAGTGCTACATTGTCCTTCCTCAAAGGTTGTGTTGGCTGCTATAGAAACAAGATCGTAGCTCAAAAAATCGTTTGATTTTATATAAACTATAGCACAAGCTCTGATACCAATTGTGAACAGTACTATGCAATACTCCTAGAGGGGGTGAATAGGAGTTTTGAAATTTTTAATAGAAAATACAGTCAATATGCAATAGACAAATTTATTTCAAATAACAAGTAATAATAAAAGAGAAATGAAGCTCAAAGAGTTCATAAAATGTGAAAAATAGAGTATGAACTACAACGGTTTGATTTCCCTTAAGATATGTGCTTCATCTGTTGTTTGAACTTCAAATCTTCATCTATTTATAGCCTTCAATGAATGGTGATTAAATGTGACCATTTTGGTTGCATTTAATGCAAGATTTGCCTCCAAATCTTTTTCCAACGGCTATATTTAAAACAGATCAGTTGTGATGTTGATAGGCAACTATCGATTCACGGGCGTGACAAATATTCATGGTCGTGAAGATGAATCTTCATGGGCTTGAACAAAAATTCATAGCCTTGGAATTTTCTATGCCAATTTCATATTTTAAATCATCCTTAGGCGTGAACAATTATCACTGGCGTGAAAGTCGTTTATGGGCACGAATAACTTTTCAGGGTCTTGAAAAATCGTTATGTGTCTTGTGTAAATTTCAAATTTTTACTTGATTCTTTTTCACGGGTCCGGGGCCCTCAAGGAATAGCTGCGGGGCGTCAGACGCCCGTTAAACATATTCATGGGTGGGAATCCCTATTTTTGAACAAAGACTTAAAGCATAAGCTAAAGAATTATTTGTAACTTAAATATATTAATTAACACTTTGTTTTGGTTTGGTTTAAATTACATCATCAAAATCATTATAGAGATTATAATATATAATCGCTTTAAACTTAACAGGCGAAATGGGTCTACCTGCAGCTGCAAGTTCATCAACCAAGCTTTTGGCTTTTTGAAGGTATTGAGTGACTGACTGATTATTTTTCTTAAGTTCTTGAAGTTCAATATTTAACTGTAGTTATCGATTCTGATATATAGAACCAGGCACTTTCTAGTGCTCTCCAAACATCAAAAGAGGATGTCAAACCTATGATATATGGAAAAACTTCTTCTTCTTAAGTTCTTGAAGTTCAATATTTAACTGTAGTTGTTGATTTGAGATATAGAACCAGGCACTTTCTAGTGCTCTCCAAACATCAAAAGACGATGTCAAACCTATGATATAGGGAAAATTTTCTTCTATGAGAGAAGACAAAATCAAATATAAAAGAAGTTGATCTCTGTGAAACCAAAGTTCATATACTAGATTAGGAATAGTGTTAGGTGAATTGGTTAGAGAGGGAATGGTTCGAGGAGGAGCAGGGTTAGAACCATCAACTAAACCATAAAGCTTTTAATAGTTGAGGAGTGGTAAAAACCAAGTCTTCCATGAAAGATAATTTATGGAGTTGAGATTGATATTCAAGATCTGATTTGTGGTGGGATATATAGAGGAAGTGTTGGTGAAAGGAATTAAAGGTCTAGAGCTGCCCATTAAAGCTCAGGATAACCATACTTAAGACCTTATAATTAGCATAAATTTTTCTATAAATCTATTTGTGTTTATCTTGGTCATGCACAAAATCATTCGAGTTTTTTTGTCTTGATATTCAAAATGATAGGGTATATATTGCTCAAAATGTGTCCATCAATACAACTTTGTTTCCTTTTCATGTGACAAGCATAACTCCAACTTTATCTCCATCTAATATTGTTTTTGCTATTACCTCGCCACAAACATATAACTCCCCAATGTCTAGTCCTTCCCATCCATCCATACAAATACTAGAACCAGCCAGCCTTTTGCCTCCACCAAACATGTATTGATCAAATCAAACTGACTAGAGTCCCACACTGACCAGAAAACTCCTTCAAAATAGCCTGACATTATCCATCGAAACATCTTCGTCAACTTTAGGTCTTAAACTTACTATTGATTTTATTGGATATCAAGACTCATCCTCTTCTCCACTTCTTGAATGCACTCATCCAATGTAATTACGTACTTCTACCAAGCAAGAGACAAGCAAACATTTCCTTAAAAGAAAAACAATATTTAAATTTTTTAGATCATGAACCTAAAACTTTTGCCTAAGCTAATAAACACAAAGAATGGAAAAATGATATGGCAAATGAGTTACAGGCTCTCTTTTCCACTAACACATGGACTTTGGTTCCAAGACCATTAAATGCTAACATTATTCATAATAAGTGGATTTATAGGATTAAATGTCATAAGGATGGGACTATAGATCGATACAAAAATAGATTGGTGGCATATGCGGACTATACACATTATACTAAACCCTAATACAACTTTATATATACTAATATTAGAAATCTTATTCAAAAGTATATAGTCTTCCAAATTGTTGCTCATAACCACAGTGCTCTAATTTAAATTTAATTAGAGTACATGAACTAAATACGAAATGACAATTGAAATTATAAAGAACAAAAACAGAGAATAAAAGTGTTACTAGGAATTGAGACCCTAGAACCATTCAATTAAAAAGAAAGAAGAAGCAAAAGAAAAACCCTCAACTATGCTACTATCCCCGCCACCAAAGTTCACTCAGAACTAAAGAACTAGAATTCCAAAACCCAGTGTACCCTCTCTATGTGATCTCATCTATTTTTAATAGGAAAATTCAATCCTATAGTTTTCTCCTTCGATCAAGCTAATTAGTTGTCAATTTTAATTTTCTTCAACCTTCCATATCCATCTGATTTGCATGAATCTATTTTAAATTTTAATTTTAATTATCTACATGCATCATTTTGTGTGGAAAAGTTCTGCCAAATTTAACTTGATTTAGGTTTCATGAGCTTGGAGGAAGAAATATGGACATGGGGCATAATTTTAAGAGGAACCAAGTTCTATAAACCATCCCACCAAGGCCCAAGGCATTGGATCATTTTTCGTGGCCATGGACCATGCATAAGGGCCTCACAACCATGGAAATGCATAGCTTACGACATGGAATATGACCCAACATCGTGGGGCCTTAGTAGGATGGTCCTCGAGTTCATGGTCATGGGGCATTTTTTGCCTTCACAATCGTGTTCCTCCGTCCAAAGGAATGGGGCCTCTTCCATATATGGCTCCACGGCTATGGATTTGGGCCTAATTTTAGGCCCCAATGCCTCATTTTCTGTTGGTATTCGCTTTCGTACAGACCCATTCTTCTTCCATTCAACTTTTAATAAAAAAATACCTATAAAATAGAGTTAAATATGCAAAAATCTGGGTCATACTTATTTGATTTAATTTATTAGAATTACTGACTAATAATAATAACCTAATAAAAAGACAAAAAAATAATGCATAAATATAAATGATAAACAAGGACAAAAAAGTGACAAACATTTATTCCAAGCATAAAGAGGGACATGAGAAACATCTTCGGATGGTATTAAAGACCTAGAGAGGGCACCAATTGTTTGCTAAGCTCTCCAAATGTGAATTTTGGCTTGAGAGTATATGCTTTTTGGGGCATATAGTGAGTGAAGAAGGACTTAAAATGAACCCAAGGAAGGTAGATGCAATTCTTAATTGGCCTAGACCCACTAATGTGTCTAAAGTCAAAAGCTTTTTGCCATCTGGTGAAAGAGGTTATGCAGAATATTATGATGCTTTGAGAGCAGGGATTAGATGTGTATTTATGCAAAATGGCAGTGTGATAGTTTATGCTTCAAGACAGTTGGGGAAGCACGAGATGAACTACCTCACTCATGATCTTAAAATGGTTGCAATATTGTTTGCATTGAAGATATGGAGTCATTACTTGTATGGGGAGAAGTGTGAGATCTTTACTGACCACAAGAGTTTAAAGTATATCTTCCAACATAAGGATTTAAACCTTAGGCAAAGAAGATGGGTGGAGTTATTTAAGGACTGTGATTGTGAGATATTATATCATCTGAAAAGATCTAATATGGTGGCAGATGCATTGAGTAGGAAGTCTTTGGGCAGTTTGGTCTATATTAAAGTGCATAAGAGACCTTTGATGAGGAAGATGCAAGAATTGTATGATATGGGAGTTCAGCTTGACTTATCAAATTCAAGAATGCTTTTAGAAAATTTTCAAGTCAAACCACTTCTTATTGATCAGATCAAGTAACCCGAGATAAGGATCCTCATATGGTGAAGCTCAAGAGTGATGTAAACGCAGATAAAACACCAGGATTTGCCATTGATGATGGTGTTTTGAAACATGGCAACAGGTTATGCATTCCGACAGTGGATGGATTAAGAGAATTGATATTGAATGAGGCACATCATGCTCCTTATAGTGTTCATCCTGGTGCAACTAAGATGTACCATGATACCAAAGGAACTTATTGGTGGAGTGGAATGAAGAAAGATGTGGCAGAGTTTGTGGCAAGATGTTTAACTTGTAAACAAACAAAGTTTGAGCACTAAAAGGCTTTAGGACTACTTTAACAACTATCATTGCTAGGATGGAAATGGAAGAAGGTTACAATGGATTTTGTTGTTGGATTTTGCACCTAAGCATAAGGGTCATAACAGACTGATTAGCAATCAATTAGAGATCAAAGTCGACTCCGAATACAGATAAATAGAACCATGCCAAGCTGATTGGTATCAATCAGAGGTTAAACCACTGCAAATCGATCGGACTGGGTAAACATTAAAGCAAACCTAGTGGTAGCTAGCCTATGCTTTGGCGGCAGTGCCAAGCCTAGCTGGTGGCACCACCAATGGCATAAGTAGCCCTTAGCAGCATAGCCACCCAGGCTAGCTCCTGCCGCCAATGAAGCCTCTAATTGTTGCCAACCAAGATTCCATTTGCCGTCAAGCTTCAGCATAGGTGCCACTAAACCCATAATGTGAATCCCACATCGGTTTGCAGTCTAATTTTTCCTCAGATGTTTTCCTATAAATACAAGCCTCATTTCACTTCTAAAAACACACTAACACCGAATCTCATTGAGTTACAAAACAACTAAGTCAAATTTTCCTTAGTTGGCTCTCATTTCTCCCATAATACTTATCTTTCTTTATTATAAGCAGTTCACTTCTCTTTGATTTCAAACCGATTTTTCCAATTCTCTTTGAGTGGTAAGAATAGAAGACCTAGAGCGATCTCTCTTTGAGTCAATCTAGAAGCATCACCATCATGCTAATTGAACTTCAATCCAAGTGAACTCTAAGAAGACACCCCCTGTGACTTTTACCAAATCCAAAGTGGAACTACAATCCGGGCAAACTCTAAGAAGTCATCTCCCACAAAGCAAGACCCGACCCCCTAAGAAGGCGTCCCCCTTGAAGTAAGGTACTGTGTTCGCACCTCTAAAATTAATCAGTATAAATCAATTAAATGAACTACAAAATCAATCTTTTCTTAAAATCAAATCAATCCCCCTTCGTAAGAAGGGAGAACTGTGTGGGTTTTGATTCCTAATTCAATGGGATACACATGCAAGTTTTTTAATAGCTTCATATATATATATATGTTTTATTATGCTTCATTCATTCATTATAATTGTCATCTTATCAATTGCTCATGAAATATAATTTTTATAAATCAACTATTAAATGATAAGCCAAAATGATAGTAATTGTAAACTAAGAGACTAGTCCTAGAGCTCAGTCCCTGTTCGAAGATCTAGTAATTTTATCCCTGTGCTTTTAATTGGAGACAAATTAGGTTTTTCCTTTCTTTCCCTTAAAAAATAAAGGTGGAGACTCTACTAAATTTAAAAAAAAAAAAAAGATTAAAGATCAATTTGCAAATGCAAGGCCAAAACTTCCTTTAGTCTATGGGAAACCACCCTCTTAATAAGTATCTCAATGCTTGGGCGAGGCCTCACAGTTGGCAACTCCACTGAAGAGAAACTTTTTTCTAAAAGTTAAAGAGGACTGTTAATTGGTTTGAAAGGAAAATAATACTCTCTTTTTTATGTAACTTTTGTTTTGGCTTTTTTTTTAACTATTAATTTCCATGCATCACTTTGTATAACTAGTTACAATAAAAAACTTCAGATAACGAGTAGCATCGACCTGAAAACTCTTTTTGAGTATGTTGGGGGATAGCAAAAGCATCCACCCCGTGACAAATCTTCAATCCTTTTGAAGTATAACGGTCAGTAGTAGTGTTGAACCCATACAAGGCTCTTTGACTCACATGTGGTTAGGTATATCAATGCCCTAGTTTAACAGGTACCCTTAATCCAAGCCACCTAGACTTTATGTAATGAATCAAAAACACAAACTTTAGATTTTGTGCACCATAAATAATTCAAGCTATGATAATGAAACAATTTTTAACCATGCATTCATAATGTATAAAGAATGCATTTTGTCCTAATAAAGTCTAGGTGATACCTTGAACCTGATAAGGATCAAACTAAACTTTTAACATTTGTTCAAATCATGATTTCACCATTACCCTAGGGCTTATAAACTTTAAGTCCTACAAACTTTTACCCCTTACCCTAGGACTTAGAAACCTTGAGTCCTAAACCTTATGCCCTAAATAGAAATGACCTTTACCCAAAACCTAAACAGAGATGGTCCTCGCCCCCAAGCCCAAAAAGAAGTCGCTAAGTCATTAGTTTGTCCACAAAAACCTAACCCACTAAACCAAACCGACCTATTGTCCCATTAACCCTATCAGTCAAACTGACCGATTATCTTACCAAATAAATCGACAAAGCTAACCTATTAAAAAGAAGACTATGTTGAACCCATACCTAAATTGACCAATGGATCTCACTCATCACATTGTTAGTTCTACACAGCTAACTAAGAGGAACACTATCTTTTTCTTAAAATTCATTCACCTATTTGTAATACAACCTACCTATCATTGTGCATAACGGACTTGCACACTTGTTCTACTAATAACTCATAAACTAAACTTTTTCATTTCCTTTCAAACAAGGTACCCATGATTGAAGAAACCGATTCTGAGGCCATGACCACACTTTTCACCACTCTCATCAATGTAATACCCTATAAAATCTTACCATATTTTTAAGATTAAAATTCTCAGTATGTGGTTTGAAATTATCGAAATGACTTAAGATAATTTTAAAAACTTAGTTAGAGTAAAAACGAAAACTTTTTCGAAAAATGTTGGTGTCGATATCGCTGCCTCAAAAATAGCAGTCTGGTCGACAGATGAATTTCTAATTTTGACTAAAGGGTAAATGATTATGTATATGCATGTGTGAATACAGTAAAAAGAAAGAGGTGAAAATATTTATGAACACTGAAATAGTAAGTGATGGCAAAACCGTAAATAAATGGAACTTTAGGGGTATAGTAGAATTTGGACTGTCTGAGTTTTAGAATGGCTCTGAAACTATTTTTATTATAAAGTATTAATAAAAATAAGATATTTAAATATTCACTTTGAAATTCAAATCCCAAAAGAATTATCAGAATAAATTATCGAAGGAATTTGTCAAATATTACTTACTATATAAGACACACTTAGAAATGTTTTGGCCATTTCTCTTATTCCTTTGTCCAAAATTTGCTCTTTCATTTCCATTGATTTTTCTTCAATTTTTGCTAAGGAAAATCCATGGAAACTTAAAATAAATTGCATATTCTTCATCCTCGATCCATTTGCTACCATAGAAAATAAGAAAAATTCAAGACCAAGTAACTAAGGGATTTCGGCCAAAGCATCAATTTGAGGTAAATTGTTGCTTTGTTTGATTTTATGGTTGATTTAGGGTTTTTAGATGCTAGTAAGATTGGGTAATGTCTTTAATTGCATCAATTGATGCATATAGCATTTTTGCCCAATTTTCAAACCCTAAACCTAAGTTGTATGATTTGATTTTGTGAGAAGTGTAGAATAAATTAATTGGAGGTTAATTGATGAGTAATTGATGGTTGAATTTTTGTATAAAATTTAATTGAAGGAAATTGCTCATTTTGCCTACTTTGAAGAATTTGAAGAAATTGGTGGCAAACCAATTTTGCTAGGTGATTTAAAGTATTAGGTGAGTCTTTTATGCATCATATGTAATATTCAAAGTGTTAAAATGCCAATTTGAATTCATATGCAAAAAGGCCAAAGTGGTCGAACCATATTAGGCAAATTGCCTTTGATTTTTGCTTCATTTTGGCTTGTTTTTCCTAAGCCAATTTGATACATTTAATGATGTTTATTGATGTATATATAATGCCTATAGAATTTCTTACAATGTGTTGTTTGTTGATATTTGGGGTAATGTCAATGTTACACCAAAACCTTGCCAAAATGTCATTTCATTGTTGCACACAATGTGTTCGATAAAATGCCTAGCTCAAAAATCCATAGGCCAACCATTGAATGCCATCGTCCCCAGCGACAATGGCATGCCAATTGCATTAACTTTTTGTTCATAAATGACCAACTTATGTTTGATCCCATTGTTGGTTGCTAGACCTTTGGTCATTGTATAATCAATTGTTATTCATATCCTATTGATTCTATTGGTCATTGAATTGATTGATGATGAGTTATTGATACTTGGTGATGTCATTATTGTGAAATGGTATCTATTGATGTGTTTATTGATTCTATTGATTCTAATGTGATTTGATAGAGCTACCAACCCGACAGGGTAGTGAGTATATACTGTCGGCATTGTACACAATGTATTGTTGTTATGCCCTAACTAGGAAGGGATATCAGTCCTAGTCATAAGACCTGATCCATCTTATGTTTATTGATATGAGATTGATTTGTGCTTGACACATTTCTATGTGTATGGCTCTATATCTATCATTATCTATCTTATCCATGTGATATATCTTCTTTGATATGAGTACTAACGTTAGAGTCATATTTTGTACTTGACTCTGTATCCAGAGATTTTGAGCAGATTGATTTATTTATCTCATCTGCGTATTGTTTATTGATATTCCATTACCTATTTTATTGGTCGATGCATATTAGATGTAATGAGTATCATATATACTCACCCTCTCACTGTTTCCCATCTCCAGGTGCAGAGTAGGAGGCAGATATTACAGCATTTTGACTGTCTATGGATTCTACAGTTTTATAGCAGTGTAATTATATTAAACACAAAATATTTTGTATGTTCATATCTTAGCTACTCCATGGGTTATATATGGTATAGTTAGCTTATGAACATGTTTGTATGGATATTTTGGAGTATAAATGTATAAGAATGAATTACAAAAAGTAATAGAATGAATGACAGAGTAACAAAATAAATAGTGCTTATATGAGTGTATGATTCAAGTCTGATATGAAATTGATGGTAGATGATTCCACTGCGATACTGATATAGTATGAGATTGCATTGATGTGATTGAAGGGTTTTACATGTGTCAGTCTCCTCTAGCATCTCCCTCACCCTAGGACCGTTGTGACCTCACGAGTGGGTTGTGACAAGAGGTGGTATAAGAGCTCTGGGTTACAGATATCAGAGCATAGGTTACAGAGGAATAGTAACTAAGTACAATATAGGTAGAGTTAAATGAACCATAAAGCATATGAATTCATGTATCGTCTTTTATTGAATTCATCAAGTATGTGTATAAGTATTCTATGTATCTATAATATACTGAGTACGTGTTCTATTTTTTGACAGTTTATAGAGATGTCTAACGACAGATATAGAGATACCAGAGAGGCAGAAGTAGCCTCTAATGAGTCCTTGGTCAGGGAATTTTCTTTTTATGAGGGACCGTCTAGATCTCGACAGACTACAGAGGAGACAGAGAGGAGTCATGACCCCTGGAGGATAGTGATGATGAGGGGAATGATGGATTTGCATAAGGAACTAACAGATTTGAGGTTGGAACGACAGAATATACCTCTACCTCCACTGCTAGCAGTAGTGCCACCTCTTGTTGCACCTACTGCAGTACCTATTGCTCCAGCTCCTGTATAGCCAGCTGTGGTTCTTGGAGAGCCCATTGTATAGGGAGCCCACAGAGTTATTGAGGAGGGCAAAGTTTCTATTTTTAGCTTTCTGAAGCTAAACCTGCCAGAGTTCAGAAGTGATAGAGGCAATGAGCTGAATGATTTTCTCGAGCAAGTTGAGAAGGTAGTTAGGAGACTACCTTGTTCTGATATCAGGGTGGTGGAGCAAGTGGATTTGTTATTGAAGAGGAAAGACTAGATATGGTTTTCTCATAGGATGGAGCCCAGATTGTATGGTGATCATCCTCCTACTTGGGATGAGTTTAGACAAGGACTGATTGATGAGTTCCTAACAAAAGGGGTGAAGACTAGGAATTTAATACAGTTTGAGCAGCTTGAGCAAGGCAGTAGGTCAGTTAAGGAGTATGCTGAGGAGTTTATCATATTGAGTAGATATGCCACCCAGATTGCTTCTACTAAGGCAGATTTGATTAGCCGGTTTATGAGGGTTTGCATGCCTCATTGCATAATGCCTTACTGGCTATTGAGTTCACATCTCTGACTACCATCATTGATAAAACTGATCAGATGGAAGAGAAATACAAGTCGGAGAGAGAGAAGAGGGATCAGAAGAGGAAGGGAGGACCTAGATCATAGAGTATGGGGGGAGAGCAGCTCCCATCCTAGACAGATTGAGCCAGTACCCAGGTTTGATCAGAGACCTCCGTCTGGCAGTCAAAGGAGGAGGACATAAAGTAGAGGACCTTTAGTGTAATCTGCACCTGTTTATTCTTAGGGTTCTTCTAGACCTGCTACACAGATGCCTATTGTGCCTACTTGTGATTTTTGTGGTAGAAGGCACGGAGGGGAGTGTCATCGATAGTTAGGTGCTTGCCTGAAATGTGGGCAACATGGTCATTTTATTAGCAAAAGTCCCTTCTGGGGTAATCAGCAGCCAACTGCTATAGTTTCTTAGCCTATTGTTCAGATGAGTCAGAATATATCCAGAGAGGCTCCTGATAGGGGCAGAGGTAGAGGACAGTCTCCGAGTAGCAGTCAGGCCCCAGCAGGCAGAGGTCAGGGGCGAGTCTTTGCATTGAACCCTTAGGAAGCACAGGGATATGGCAATGTGGTTACAGATACTATTTTGATACAAAATGAGATTGTTGATGCTTTGTTTGACTCTGGTGCTACACATTCATTTGTTTCACCTCTGTTTGCACCTAAGTTAAATAAAGATAGACAATTGTTGAGTGTGCCTCTAGTGATAGCCACACCTATGGGAGAGAGTATATAAGTGAATTATTATTACCCTGATTGTGTGATTGAAATAGATGATAACATTCTGCGTATTGATTTGATTGAATTGCCTGTGTTAGAGCTTGATGTGATCCTTGGTATGGATTAGCTAACGACACATCAAGCAGTTATTGATTGTTATAGAAGAGGGTTAAATTCTAGTCTAAGGGGCAGTTTGAATTTGAATTCCTGGGTGATCAACAGGAATTTGGTATTAGTTTTGTTTCTGCTATCCAGACTAGAAGGATGATAGGGAAAGGTTGTTCAGCATACCTGGCCCATGTGATTGATGTGCAGAAGATTTCTGTAGATATTGATCAGATATCAGTGGTTCGGGAATTCTCTATTGTCTTCCATGGAGAATTTCTAGGATTGCCCCCAGATAGGGAGATAGAGTTTGAGATTAAGGTGTATTCAGGCACCGATCCGATATCCATTCCTCCGTACAGAATGGCACCAGCATAATTGAAAGAATTAAAGGTGTAATTGCAAAAGTTATTGGGTAGAGGATTTATAAGACCGATCAGTTCTCCGTGGGGTGCTCCAGTGTTATTTATGAAAAAGAAGGATGGCTCTCTGAGGATGTGCATTGATTATAAGCAGCTGAACAAGATGACAGTGAAGAATAAATATTCGTTGCCATGGATTGATGGTCTATTTGATCAATTGCAGGGTGCCAGTCAATTCTCTAAGATTGACTTGAGATATGGGTATCACCAATTGAGAATCAAGAAGGGTGATGTACCTAAGACTGCATTCAGGACCCGATATGGACATTATGAGTTTCTAGTGTTGCCATTTAGGTTAACTAATGCACCTGCTGCATTTATGGATCTGATGAACAGAGTATTTAAGTCATTCTTGGATAAGTTTGTCATAATGTTCATTGATGACATTCTTATCTATTCCAGGAGTGAGGAGGATTATACAGAGCATCTGAGGATTGTATTGCAGACACTTCAAGAGCATCCGTTGTATGCTAAGTTGTCTAAATGCCAGTTCTAGCTAACTGAAGTATATTTTCCGGGTCATGTGGTTTGTAAGGAGGATATTATGGTAGATTCTCAGAAGGTTGAAGCAGTTGCAAATTGGCCTAAGCCTTTTAGTGTTTCAAAGATCTATAGTTTCCTTGGTATGGCAGGATACTACAAGAGATTTGTAAAGGATTTCTCTAGAATTACAGCTCCATTGACTAAGTTGACTCGAAAACATGAGAGATATTTATGGATCAATGAGTGTGAGAGCAGTTTTCTGACGTTGAACTCTTGCCTCATGAGTGCTCCAGTGTTAACATTGCCATCAGAGGATGAGAAGTTTACAGTGTATTGTGATGCTTCTCAAATTGGATTGGGGTGTGTTTTGATGCAGCTTCGGAGAGTGATTGTTTATGCTTCTTGACAGTTAAAGAAGCATGAGGGAAACTATTCGACACATGATTTAGAGATGGCAGCTATAGTGTTTGCATTAAAGATATGGAGGAATTATTTGTATGGGCCTAAATATGAGATATATACTTATCACAAGAGTTTATAGTATATACTTCAACATAAGGATTTGAACCTCTGACAACGCAGATGGGTTGAATTGCTAAAGGATTATGATTGTGAGATCATTTACCATCCGGGAAAAGCTAATGTAGTAGATGATGCACTGAGTCGAAAATCTATGGACAGTCTAGCTCGCATCTCGGTTGTCAGGAGACCTTTGATCTGTGAGATGCAGGAGTTAGCTGATATGAGTGTAGAGTTGGATTTGGGATCCCTAGATCGAAACTAGGCTCTGATAGCCTAATTTCAGGTTAAGCCACTATTGATTGATGACATAAAGATGGCACATGATAGGGATCTATATCTACTGAAACTTAAGGGTGATGTTCAAAATGGTAAGGCAACAGAGTTCACTATAGAGAATGATGTATTGAAATGTGGGAAGAAGATATGTGTACTATTAAAGTAGGTGCTCTAAAGACAATCGTAATGATGTTTTTAGAAATATATTAATAAAAAGGCATTATTTATTAATCAGAACTTATTATTGTTTAGAGTAATATTGTATAACTGTTTAATAAAGTCCATGGTATAAATATAGCATGGAGGCATTCATGATGAGATCATGATAGTGAGATGCTTATCATATGCAATTATGTTTTAACCTAAATTTTCCTAGTCATAGAATCAATGAGAATGGACATCATTGACTCAGAAAGACTAGCACATGCGTATATTATTTGATTTGATCAAATCATTTGATCTCATAAAGATGCTGACATTGGGATGTTTAAGTATAGCATGTGGATGCTTACTAGGAGTAGTAAGTACATCGGAGTGATCGCAGGAGATAGTCATATGGAAATCTAAACAATGTTAATGACATATCTTTGCGTGGAAATGTGCAAATGTCCTTAGACTTGAGATGCTTAAGAGTGATCTAGAGTGAAGATGCTACACTTTAATTCCATGCCTAGCTCTCCCAAAGGGTCTGCTTAAAGGGTGGGCATTAAGTATAGTTTGACACACTCATAGATATTTAA
>CANXYC010896378.1:0-10728 GCA_948193065.1 Aleurites moluccanus | reverse complement strand
ATTAATAAATTACATCTCACCGCCGCCCCCCCCCCCCCCCCCCCCCCGCCCTCAGGAGGAATCAAAACGAAAAAAGAAGAACAATGACAAAAAAAGAAACAAATAAATTAATGGCACAAGAGTAAACACTCAAGAAAAACTGAATATTAGCTTTTTTAATAAATTACATCACCCCCCCCCCCCCCCCCCCCCTTCAAGGTGGAGCATGATTAAAGAGAAATATGGCCATCTTGGACAGTAAAAAATGAAATGGTTTAGTGGCAAGGGACTTAGTAAACATGTCTGCTAATTGGAGCTTGGAACAAACATGTGAAAGAGTTATGAAGCCTTCTTTATATTTATTTCGAACAATGTGGCAGTCTATTTCTAAATGTTTAGTCCTTTCATGGAAGACAAGGTTGAAAGCAATGTGAATAGCTGCCTGGTTGTCACACAAAAGATAATAAGGCAAGAGTAAATGTAAATGGAATTCTTGGAGAAGATAAGAGAGGTACTGCATTTCATAGACAGTAGAGGTAGAGCTCCTGTATTCAACTTCAACACAGGACCTTGAAACGGTGGCTTGCTTCTTTGATTTCCATGAAATAAGTGAAGATCCCAAGAAAATACAATACCTAGAAGCAGATTTTCTTGTGGATGTACAAGTGGCCCAATTTGCATCTGAGTGTGCAATTAGCTTGAAAGAGGAACCTACAGGGAAGTATAGACCATGTGAAGGGCAAACTTTAAGTACCTCACCAAGTGAACAACAGCTTCCCAATGGGCAACAGTAGGTGAGCTCATAAACTGACTTAACTATTGAGTTGCAAATGTTATGTCAGGTCGGGTAAGTGACAGATACAATAGCCTTCCAATCAATCTTCTATATTAGTCAGGTTTATCAAATTAAGGCCCTGCATCTGTATCATTCAATTTACAGCCTGTGGGAAGACAAGTAAGGACTGGGTTGGAACCTGTAAGTCCTATGTCTTGAAGTATGTCCAATACATACTTTCTTTGGCATATGTAAAGACCATGATCATCTCTAGCCATTTCCATACCAAGAAAGTACCTTGCTAAACCAAGGTCTTTAATTGTAAATTGTTGATCTAGATAGTGTTTAACTTGCTGAATTTCTGCAATATTTGTACCTGTAACTAACACATCATCCACATATATAATCAAAGCAAGAAAAGTAGTGTTAGATAACTTTATAAACGAGCAATGATCATGACTAGATTGATGGAGGCCAAACTGTTGCAATTTAGTGGTGAATTCCAAATTCCATTGTCGTGAGGCTTACTAAAAGCCATATAAGGACTGCTTCAGTTTGCATACTTTTGTTGGAGGAGCATCATAGCCATCTAAAGGGACCATATGCAGGTCCTCCTCAATAAATCCATACAGAAATGCATTATTAATATCCAATTGATGGACTGGCTAAGACTTTGTAGCTGCTATTGCCAAGAAGATCCTTACTATTACTAGCTTGGCCACAGGAGAGAAACTCTCCATGTAATCCTATCCTTCTACTTGGTTATAGCCTTTGGCATCTAGCCAAGCTTTGAATCTGTTTATAGACCTATCAGGATTAAATTTGATCTTGTATACCCACTTTGATCCTATTGGCTTTTTACCTAGTGGTAAATTTGTGAGATCCCAAGTCCCATTCTATTTTAATGTTTCTAATTCAATTTTCATAGCTACGACCCAATTAGGATCTTCCTTTGCCTGATTATAGTATTTAGGTTCATGTATAGATGACACATTAGCACAAAATGCATATAGATTTGATCAGAGTGCTTATGCAGTCATGGTGGATAGATTTGTAAAGGATATGGTGTGGATGAAACAGGTGAAGGGGATGTTTGTGATGCAGCAGTTGGAATGTGAACAACAAAAACAAAGTCCTGCAACCATTTAGGTTTAGACTTTTGTCTAGTACTTTGTCTTACTAGTTTAGATGTATCAACCAGGGTATGGACTGGAGACTCATGATGCAAATGTGAGTTAATCATGGAGGGAACAAAATGAGTAGCGATATCATGATCCATTAGTTCAGGTGAGAAAAGAGTAGGTAATGACTGTGGTGAATGAAGTGCAGAAGGAGGAATGTATATTGGAACTGTGGGTTATATATGAGAAAGAGGTGTAAAGGTAAAACTTAAAGATGGAGTACTAGAAGTAGGAGTATCTAGCAAGGTATCATCAGTAACTGTAATTGGGAAAGGACAAGATAATGTATCAGTTTGGAAGCTAGGATAACTAATAGCAGGTGATTTAAAAGGAAACACTTGCTCATGGAAAATGACATCTCTAGAAATATAAACTTGTTTGGAATCTAAATCATATACCTAATAATCTTTTTGACCAGCAGGATATCCTAAAAAAACACATTTGTATGCTCTAGGTTCAAAATTTTCTTTTATAGGCTTGGTGTTTGTAATAAAGCATAAACACCCAAATGTTCTTAGTTGGTTATAAGTTGGTGGTTTGTGAAAGAGGGTTTGAAAAGGAGACTTCCATGACAAAACAGAGGTAGGAAACTTCTTAACAATATGAGTTGCTGTTAATATTGATTCTCACTAAAACCTTTTATGCATATATGAATAAAACATCAAGGCTTTTGCAATTTCCAAAGGTGTCTATGCTGTCTTTCCATCACACCATTCTGTTGTGGTATGTGTGAACAAGATTTTTGATGAATTATACCTTTCTCCATAAAAAATTGTTGAACTTCATGACTGACAAATTCACTACCATTGTCACTCCTAAAAATCTTCATTGTGGTATGAAATTGGTTAACAACCATGGCTATAAAGAATTTGAGAAAAGTAAAGGTTTGTAGTTTGGTTTTAAGCAAGTAAGTCCATGTATATCTTGTAAAGTCATCAACAAGAGTAAAGAAGTAATGGCATCTTATAAATGTAGGTATTTTATAGGGACCCCATAGGTCAATATGCACAAGTTGGAATGGTTGAGTGGTTTGAATTTGACTAATAGGAAATGTTAGCCTAGGTTGTGTAGCT
The DNA here is from genome assembly GCA_948193065.1 of Aleurites moluccanus. Lineage (NCBI taxonomy): Eukaryota > Viridiplantae > Streptophyta > Magnoliopsida > Malpighiales > Euphorbiaceae > Aleurites > Aleurites moluccanus. The sequence continues at coordinate 7,720 of CANXYC010896378.1, read as the reverse complement.
AAGGGACAAGTATAGCAAATATGTGTTGGTCTTTTTATAACAGTAAATGGTACAGGCAAATGAGCAAGAGTATTAACAGAAGCATGTCCTAGAATTGAATGTAGAATTTTAAAAGTAGGGCATTGAGTATGTTTATTAGTCAATGATGTTATACAAATGGTTGGAACCACTATGTTAACAACTTTAATCACAATAGATTCTTTCAAAGCATACTCATCAATGGTATTTACAGAGAAACTATGTTTTCCAAGGATGTAGAGTCCAACACAGACTTTTCCAACTGCTACCACCTTTTTAGTCTGTAGGTCCTGAAAAGAACAGTGGGTTTCATAAAAAATAACTCTGATTCTCATAGATTGAGTCAATTTATTAACAGACAACAGGTTAAATTGAAAATTTGGTATGTGCAGAACATGTTTCAAGGTTAAAACAGAATGCAAGACTATTGATCCTATATGATTCACTAGCCTTGTTGTTTTATCTGGTAGGTAAACTTTGGTTGGCGAGTAGGGTTTGAAAACTGCAATGAGCACACTTATATCAAAACACATATGATTTATGGCTCCTGAGTCCACTATCTATGCATCCTTTAGACTATAATCAAAATAGTGTAAGGCTATCAAATGTTTCATACTTGCATAGCTAGTGAAGTTTACACATGCTTCTTCATTTGCTACATTCTTACCTTTCATGTACCTCTGAACTTCCTTATGAACAGCTGAAGAAATTACAATTGAAAGATCCTCTTCAATATTCAGTTCTTCATTAACCTCTTCCATTGGACTGTCATATACTTTAGCTATAACTTTATACTAAGTTCTTGCCCTCTGTCTATTATTATCTTCATTACTTCTTATTTTTAACAAGTCATCATACCATTCTAGATACCCATGTAGTTTGAAGCACGAATCTTTAGTATGTACATGCATATTGCAATGCTCACAGTATCTATCTCCCTTCTTAATATACTCTTTGTTATGATCTATGTTGTTCTCTCTATTTCTCTAATAGCCACTTCTATTATTTTCTTTGTTATAGCCTCGTCCATACTCTCTCCTAAATTGTTGATTTCTAGCAAGTAAGGCACTAGATTCCAAAACATCTTTAACTGTGTATACCTCCCTTTACTTCTCAACTCTGAGCACCATAGAATAGGCTTTGTTTATACTAGGAAGAGGATCCATTATCAGTATCTGGTTCTTAACATGGTCATATTCTTCATTTAATCCCATCAGAAACTGCATTAACTTATTTAAATTCCCTATTTTTGTCACTCCTTTAGTAATTCCACAAGTGCACACCCCACAAGTGCATGTAGGAAAAGGTAATAGATATGTCAACTCATCCCACAATTTCTTCAATTTCGTGTAATACACTACAACACTCAAGCTACCTTGTGTAATAGAACTTATATTTCTTTGGATTTGATAGATTAGACGCCCATTGCTTTCATCGAACCTCTATTCTATCTCCTCCTACAATTCTTTCGCACTGCTCGCATACAAAAAGGATTAAGCTAGGTCTTTAGAGATTGAGTTTAAAATCCAAGAGGTGACCATACTATCCACTCTTTGCCAAGACTCATATTTATCGGAATTTTCATTAGGCATCATACACCTACCATCTATAAACCCTAATTTCATTTTTGCTTTTAATACAATTTTCATAGATTTGCTCCAGGGTAAAAATTGGTTACTGGTCAGAGGAGCACTTACTAACATCATCCCAGGATGATCTAAACTCTGAAGACTTAAAGGATCTCCAGAAGCCATATCCACTTTCCTTGATTGCATTGTTGCAGTTCTCTGATTTACAACACCACCTTCGTCTAATTCTTCCATCAGTTGTTTCTTGTATTAAGCAAATCTTGTGTAACTCAGTAGTTACAAAACAGTAATCAATTAACCAAGCAAAGGTACCGCTTTGATACCATGATCAACATTCAACATTAATACTAAACATCATCTTTAGTAAACAAGAAATAAGAGAGTAGAGAACTTAGATGAAGGAATCTGCTTCTATTGATAAAAGTAAAACAATGCAGAACTATTCACGTGTAGCTAGCTTATATAGCAATAAAAAGGAAAAAGACAGCTGGGCTAACAAACTGATGCTGACTCATACTTACTAACTAAAACAGACTACTAACTACTTGTTTACAAACTAACTATTAGCTACATTAATAATTTACAGATACCTAATGTTTCTTTGATAAGATGGTAAACTGATTGTTATTTATATTTGAACCATTTTCTTTTTCTTTTCTTCCCCATTTTGACTAAATAAAGTTGAATATGATCTCCTTTTGCTTTCTCTGCTTACGGTATGACTCCTTTGTCTTCGCATGCTTTCAAGGGCTTTGCATCAATGAATTTAGAGGACTCAAGTTTGATCATCAACATTCATTTGATGTTGAAAACTGGTGAACAGGTAAACTTACATTGTGAATTCTAGTATTTTAGATTGTAGCTAAATAGGATCTCATCCTTGTGTGAAAAAAATAGGGAACTGTTAGAAAAAAGATTGACAGAGTGTTTAATTAGAACTTTGATCACAATGAATATTAACTTGAAATTTAATGTAACCCGGGAAAAAAAATTGTTAGATCACTGTATCAATGCTGAATATTTTAAGTATATGAACTTTTTTTTTTTTTTTGAAAAATTAAGTATATGTACTTCAGTATTCAGCATATTACACATGTTGAGAATGCTTCCATTTCATGGCACATTGATACCGAGGCTTGGGTTTCCGAGTGTACTCTATGTGAGGCCAACTTTATAATTGTAGTGATGTAGAATTGGAATACATTTGCCAACTGTTAATATTGACTATAACTTGTAGAGGACCACCAAACTTGTGCATGCTTCTCAGGTAAACTGTTACAAAATTAATTTGTAGTACACTTTGCTATTGACTGAATTTTACAGATGAGACATTGTGAAAAATAGTTAACGTGGATTTTTGTTTTAAAAAGTGTAGCTCTTTTAAAATTTAAAATTTACTGATTGTTTATGTATTTTTTTTTTCACAGTTAAATTTTTTGCTTTATATTCTTATTTTGCAGGCACTTAAGCGGCTCTCTGTTAGATATAAAAATATTTTAAATTAATGGATTACAAAAATAAATATTAATATATAATCAAATAGAAAATCTTATCATATTTATTTGATTTAAACTTTTATAATTAAAGTGATTAAATAAAAAATATTATAAATAACTCACTTTCTTCAAATTAGCTAAATTGCTCCTATAATAAATTTATTCATGCTATTAGAGTGATTTTCTATAATGATCTATTAAATTATAGAATTACTTGTGAACTGGTAATCCATCCAATTATCATATTAAATACTTGTGAATTGATAATCCATTAAACTATTAGATTAAATATCAAATTACTTGTGGGCTGATAATTTACTAAACTATTATATTAAATATTAAATTATTTGTGGATTGATAACTTATCAAACTGTCAATATTAAATACCGAATTATCAGTGGATTGATAATTTATCAAACTACTAATATTAAATACTGAATTACCAGTGGGCTAGTAACTTATCAAACTATCATAATATCAATATCTAATTGAATTGTCAAATGACAATTAGACTAGACTAGTTATCACTTGAGATATGAATATTGAGATATAAAAATATCTCATATTAATGAATTATAAAAATAAATATTAATATATAATCAAATAAATAATCTTATGGCTGATTCAAATTTTTATAGTTAAAATGATTTAATAAAAACAATATTACAAATCCTCTAATAAATTTCTTCACTCTGGTCTGGCGGAAGCCACATTAATGAAACCGTGGTAGCTCAGAGTAGGATTCTATTATTTTGGTATTGCACTACTTACCTTCTCCTTGAGAAAAAAAAGCCCAAATACCTCCGGCTCCAGCCACTACCTCTTGAACAAATAAAAACACAGCTAGAGTTTAAGCCTTTGGACTCTCACCAGGTCAAACAACTCCAACTTGATTCTCTTTCCCCGAAACAAGATGAATCAAGCCAGCAGCTTGAATCACCTGCTCTTGACTGAATTCGACCATTTATCTTAGAAGGTTAGTAAATATTTAGGCATTAATAAAATATCATTATAAGATGTGCCTCTATTTATTGATTTATCTCATACAGGTGCCAAGTAAAGGAGAAAGGAGAATTTCAAATTTCATGCCTTATTCTGAGCTTATGAGCTGTTCTTATAGAAATAAACAACAATAAAGTCCATTTCTGTATATCTAAAACTGAAGGAGCTCCGGAAATCTCACATGTAGAATGTTGGTGTAATGCCATCTTCCAGTATAATTGAATTTTAGTGCTTTGACATCCTCTGAGGCTTTCAATAGAATGTTTTTCGTGTAGAGAGATGTAAGGGAGAGCCTTGTTTTGTAATACCCATTCAAATGGAATCATCATATATTTAATCATTTTTGCTTTTGACTGGCAATACAAGAACAGGGTTGGCAAATTCAAATTCAATTCACCTGGTTAAGAAAATAAATAAATAATAGAAAACTTTATTGATAATGTCATTATCATCAGCTGGCTTTCTCATGAACTTTCTATTTTTCCCCTTTCGTATTTGTATTTTCCCAGAAGAATAATATTCGGTGTTATGGGTCACAACGGTGACTATTTTATTATTTTCTATTAAACCATGTTTAATTAGATTAAAATTTTAGTTTTAAAAAAAAGTAAATATAAATATAATATAATATGTATATATAATATAAAACCATTTAAATCATCTTTATATAAATGAGAAGAATTTATTCATATCCTATCTAATAATTTTTATTTTAATAAAAATAAATAATTTAGAAGGTTAATTAGTTTATTAACTAATTAGATTCAACTTAATTATTATTATTATTATTATTATTATTTTACATTGATGAGGAGAAATCGATTTTAAATTTATTATCCGAGTAAATATATATTTATTATTAAATTATATTTCGATATGTATATTCAACTTAATATTATTCAAAAATATAAATTAAAATATAAGATGGAAATAGTTGGACAATTATGAATTAGAATGAATCTAACTAAATAAATATTTATATCCAACCTTATGATCACATTTTGTTGGTTGGCCTTGAAGGAGTCAAACTAGTGGATAAACCCTTTATTTATTTTACATTATGGGTGAAGTATAAGTATTCTGTAAGCTTGTAATGTGAGTCAATGAATAGACATCTATGATTTACACCCACCAACTATACAATCATTTTTGCATTTTCATATATATAATATGAAGTATGGCTAAATTATTGAGTATATATTCATTGCACATATAAAAATAATGAATCTTTCACTTATGACGTGCAGTTCTCTATTTGTTCCATGAATAAAATTGTCATTTAACTTGCATCATGTGCAGTGCTATTTGCTATGTCACCACAAGTTATTGGGTAAAATTTTTGAGAAAATTTTTTTTTTGACTTGTTATCTCATCCATGATTTTTTTTTTATTGTCTTAATAAACCATGTAGATTTAAATTTAAAGATTATTCATATTCATAATTAAAAGTTAAATAATGAAAATTTAATTTTGAGTGATGATATTGTACTAATTAATAATAATATTTTTCATAATTTATAATTAAATTAATAATAAAAAAATCTAAATTTTAAAATATCCAAAAAAAAAACACTCTATTAAAGTGGGACACAGGAAGGACAAAATTAACTTAAATTTAATTTGAAGTTCTTCTTTCCAAATATTAATACGATGATAAATGATTCATTCCACTGATCAATGTCATTTTTTATTTTTTAATTATAATATATATTTTATAATTTAAATAAATCTAATTATTTTTAATAATTCATAATACTTGTGATGAGTTAAATTCTCTTAAAATTCACTTCACTAGGTGACTCTTACCTCCTCTCTCTTCATTTTTCACTTTAGTTGTCTTCTAAATTCTTTTTTAATCATTGTTGATATCTTTGTTTTACTTAAATATTTTTATTTAATAAATATTAATTTCTATAAACTTATTATTTTGTTTTTTTTTTTATATAGAAGTATTATTATTCATATTATTTTTAATCAAGGATTTTTTATATATTTTTTCAGAGAAGTAATTAATTTTTTCTGTAAAAGTATTTTATTCATTTAAATTATTTATAATATTTAAATAATCAAGTTTGTTCTAAAATATAGAATCAAAGATAATAATTTATGGCTTATCGATTAATTTGTAGCATAATATTTACCAAGTATAATATATTTTCTAATGAGTTATTAATTTTATTATTCAATCAACATTATTATTTTATTATTGAACGGAGATATATTATTTTTATTATAAATAAAGATATATAATAAAAAAAAACAACTTAGTCACCCCACCGAATGGTCCGAATCCCATAATAATTAAAAATAAATACAAATAAAACGCGCAAAAAACCTGCAGCTATTGCCCATTATATTAAAAAAAAAAAAACACGGTTTCTTCCCACTGTCTAATCCTATAAATGGAAAATACAATACGTACAAAATATAATACAACACCAAAATGGATTCATCACCTTCTTCACCTTCTCTTCTCTTTTATAAATCCACTACTAATTATAAGAAAAGTGCAATTAGTACAAGAATTTTGGCTTCGGCCAGGAGATCGTCATCAGAAGCACATGATCGCCACAACTACTACAGCGGCGGCAGCCTTGTGGATATGAATATGATTGTTCTTAGGAAAAGAATTCATGAGATGAAAATTATGGAGAGGAATTATGAACCTCCTTCTCATTGGATGGATTGGGAGAAACATTATTTTGTTAGTTACGATTCTTTAATTTGTGAAACTTTGGGGGTTTTGCAATCGCAGTTGATGAATACAAGACCTTGTTTGGCTTTGGGATTCTTCGCTTTCATTGCTTTTAGTTTGCCTTTCTCAACTACTATGCTGTTTTTTCAGTTCCTGGAGATGAGTCGAATGATTATTGGGATTCATCGCTAAATAATTAGTTTTTGTTTCTCTTTTATCTTCTTTCTACATATACCTTAATTTCAATTTTTTTTTATTAATTAATTTAAATGTATTATTTTTATGTTTTTATTATATTATTATCCTCAAAATTATATCATAGCTAAATTTGAATTTGTTTAATTGGGCCTCCAATTTTATGATTGATCTATCAGCCATAAAATCAACATATAATCTAGCCATTCCAGTAAAAAAAATTCAATAACTTAAATATAATTTTTTACGTAAATTTAATATTTATATAAAAAAAAATTATTTTTAATTTATTTAAAATTAATTTTCTAATTTTATCCTAGATCATATCATATATTAAATAACTTTAAAATATATTTTATATTTTAAGATGATTAAATTTTAGATAATGTAAAAAAACTCAATTGATAAAAAATAAAAATTTAATTTTAAAAATTCATTTTTTGTTAAACATTATTAAAATGGAAGATTTTCTTAGCTGTGTAACGCAAAATATTATTTCAGTTCTTTATTCATTAAAAAATAAAAATTATACACTAAAATAAAATCTAATAATAATTACATATATAATTTAAACAATAAATTATCATCTCATACTAAAATATATATATATATATATATATATATATATATATATATATATATATATATATATAAAAAAACACTTGGGCCCCACTGGGTTATATTAGACACACACAAGCCTTAAAATTATATATATCAGCCCAATT
>CANXYC010896241.1:0-10400 GCA_948193065.1 Aleurites moluccanus | reverse complement strand
CCCTAAACTCAGGCAGGTTTAGCTTCAGAAAGCTAAACATCGTGACACCTCCCTCCTCTATCACTCTACGGCCTCCCTGAATAGCAGGCTCTGCAGGAACCCCTACTGGCTGCACAGGAGCCTGTGCCATAGGAACTGCCTCTGGTGCCACAGGTGGGGGCACTGCAACTGGTACTGGGGGTGGCGGTACATGCTGACGCTCCTGCCTCAAATCAGAAACCTCCTTGCGCAAATCCAAAATCCCCCTCATAACCTCATCTCTCCAACGGTCATCGCCCCTCTCTGTACTCTCTGAAGTCTGTCTGGATCTAAAAGACTGTCGGGACCTGGATGACCGTCGAGATCTGGAGGAACCTCCTGAAATTGCGATCTCCCTCACCAAGGACTCATTAGAGGCAACCTCTGCCTCACAGGTATCTCTATCCTGACCGTCGGACATCTCTGAAATTTGTCGAGAAAAATAAAACTTACTCAGAATATGACAGAATCGCAGAACATTAACATATAAAGGAAGATAACAGCAAAAGACGACAAAAGGAATCCTATGCTCCATGGTATACTTAATTCTACCCCATTCTGTACTTAGTTACTTAACCCTATGCTCTGATACCACCTCTGTCACGACCTGCTCCCTCAGTCGAATCGCGACGGTCCTAGGGCACAGGAGATGCCAATAGCGACCGACACCCGTAGAACCCAGTATCAATCACATTCACAATATACATATATATTTATCGCAGCGGAATAAAACTTATCCATCATCTGTAACACATGGCATATCTATGCATATATATATCTAATCAATCATGAAATACTATTCATTCTAAAATACTATCTCATATATCCTTAAAAACATATGTATATATATGTTCATGTCTAGCTAACCCATACATACCCCATGGAGCAGCTAGATATGAATATCAAAATACAGAGTACAAAATATCTATATATACATCAGTAATGCTGGCAGAAATCCCTGGATGATGAACGACAGGATTCTACAATCTACTCCTCTCCTGAAATAAGGAAACAATGAGAGGGTGAGTATATAAGATACTCATTAAATTTATATGCATCGCCAATAAAAATGAGATTTATAAAGGAACCAATGATATCAAATACTCAGAATAATCAATTGATAGAAGCATTTACAGTAAAATGACATAATAAATCAATAAGGATATCACAGGTTCAGTACCATAGAGAAAAACAGATAAAGGGCTGGATTGTATAAAATTATACAATCTCCTGTAATAATCAATCTGGACTATATGCGAACTATATGTGCACATACAATCTCCTGTAGCAATATCTGTATCATAAGACGGGCCAGGTCTTATGGCTAGGTCCATAACCCATTTCCTAGCTAGGGTATTAGTAATACAATGTTCACAAGGTCGACAGTATTTTCCCCACTAACCTGTCGAATCGGTAGCTCTGTTATGACGTATAAGGATCAATATCAAGAAACAACACATCACTGGATACCATGATGCAATAATGGCATCCTCAATCTCAACAAACTCGATATCAAACAATCAATAGTAGTTAAGTAGTAATAGCTCATCAGAATCGATTAATGAGCCTAAAAATCAATAAAACATCAATATTAATCAATTTAAACAACGACCAAAGGTCTAACGACCAAAAATGAGAACAAACATATTTTGGTCATTTTCGATCAAAAGTTGACGCAATTGGCATGCCATGGTCGCTGGCGATGGTGGCATTCAAATGGTTGGCCTACGGATTTTTCGGCATGGTTTCGGCGCAATATCGACATTGCCAAAATATCAACAAACATGCACATAGGAAGCAATTTATAGGCAACAACCGCAACTCAATAATCTTCATTCAAGGCATCAAATATGCCAAGCAAACACAAACCAACAATAAGAATAAAACAAGGTAAAAATGACACATTTGGGGTTCGACCAAGAACCCTTTTTCACAATTGGATTCCAAAGTTCAATTTATCAATTCGGGCAAGTAAATTGATGCATATAAGACTCACCTAAGCCTCCAAATCATCAAAAATTATGCAATAGCTAGCAAATCCCTAGATCCTCGGTTTAGGCCAAATTTGTAGATTTTTCTCGAACGAATTTTCTGCAATGAAACGAACGTCAATTAAATACCTATAAATACCCAATTGACTTATTCTAAAGTCAATTTACCTATCCTAATCCATATACTCAAAATCACTTCACACAACTTCAATTTTAGGGTTTTAAATTGGGAAAAATTGTTTAATGCATCAATTGATGCAATTAAACAATTTACTCATTCTTTTTATCACCAAATTAATCTATTTAAATCAAAAAATCAAACAAATAAACACTTACCAATTTTTTCTCAAAATGGCTGAAAATTTCACCTTCATTGTTTTTCAAAATTTTTTGATTTTCTATGGTTAATTTTGGTTGGTTGATGATTGTATGGTTTTAGTTTAGTGTTTAGAACAATTTATCTTCACAAACTTGAAAGGAAAAATCAAAGAAATGGAGAAGAAATTCTCACGGAAAGAATGGAGGAAATGGCAGAAAATTTCTGCCCATTTTGGTTTATATAATAAGACAAAATAGGTAATTTACACTTTAGTCCTCAAATTTTCTAAAATTTAATTTTGATCCTTTTTCGCTCGGTAATTTTATTCCGAAAGTTTCGTCGGGAATTAGAAATTAAAGTGAATGTTTCAACATCATATTTTAATTAATATTATTTAATAAAAATAGTGTCAGAGTCGTTCCGAAACTCGGACCGACAAATTTTACTATTCACCGAAAAATACTCGTTTGCTCGTTTTGTAAGCATTCTGCAATATTTTCTCAAATTTCTTTTTACTGTATTCACACATAAATATAACTTATTAATTATCCTCAATCCAAATTCAAAAATCCATCTGTTGCCCGTTCCGCTATTTTTACGGCAACGATATAGGTACCGACGTTTTCCGAAAAATTTTTCCGTTTTCGCTCTAACTGGTTTTCTAAAATTATTATTGGTTATTTCGATGATTTTAATCTATATACTGAGAATTTTATTCACTAAAACCTGTTATGCATTTATAGGATATTACATGATGTATGTTGCTCATGAAGATATGAAGCGACTAGTCGGAAGGGGTGATTTCTTATCTAATTCCAATTTTTGACGTTGGCATGTGCTGTGGAAAAATCAAACATTTTCTTGCACTTGCTATCTAATACTCTTGCATGAAACATGACCTTGGTAAATTGCAGTAGCAGCTCATGATCTTTTAACGTCCAAATATATTCAATTGCAACAACTAATCCCAGCAAGTAAATCTTTTATTTCCAAATAAATTGACGTAAAAAATTTGCATGCCATTAAATCATTTGAAAGAGTGTAATCCAAATAACATTTTGATAGAGGTTAAATGACTTGGTTGTCACTGATAATCTGGCTACACGATATAAAGTATCATTTAAAAGAACCTACTGTAAAAACGTAAATCATATACAACGATTTGATTGTCTCAACTAAGAACATCAAATTACCTAATTTTCTTTCCTCTTAACCCCCCTCGACGATGTGTACATACAGTAGAGAAGACGGTAAAATACACAGGAATGCCCGTCGGAAGAGAACTATATTGGTTCAAGTAGTATGTATGATATCCATCACAGTCTCTTGGCTAAAGTTTTCATTAAAACTCTAATTATCTTTGCGAACCACATCAAATTCATGACAAATAGTGTTGATGGCACCACAAAAACCACAAGACAACCAAAGGGGTTCATCTCGATAACCTGCCAATCAATCAAGAAACTTGAAATAATCAGTGCTCACAAAAAGCTTTCACATTCAAATCTACATTCCTCTAATTTTGGTAACAAACATGAGATTTTGGAACATGATTGAAGAAAGACCAAGAAAATATTGGAAAGCCCATTGTGACAAAAAAGAAAGAGAATATCATGAACATTTAATATATTCAACAATGATTTTGAATGAGAAAAGAAGACATTGTGTAATAGAAACTGTACATTTAAGATTAAAATAAATGTCAGAATCATAATTTAGCATATAATTATTGGAGTATGATGTGCATATTTGCACTGTTCACCAAGCTAGTTCCAACTGGGGGATCCACATTGCATATCCACTCTAATAAGAATGCCCCCAGCATAGAACTAGCTTGCTGGATCATGGAAAAAGAAGTCAATAGAAGAATAACATAATCGAGTTCGGAAAAGTATGTTATCTAGGCCTGCTTGGTGATAGTTGGTTTTGGGTTTTGGCTTCTATTATTAAAAATATATATTTTTGTTACTTCATATTTTAAAAGAGAAGACCATGTTGTCACAAGGGAAAACAACAAAAAAAAAATTATTATAAAAAAAGAAAGAAAGAGATTGTTCTTTATTTTATCAACTCATTTTCCAATATATAAAACTGAAAACCTAAACCATCAATGATATCAAACAGAATTTGGACATTTTTAGGCTTTTTTCTTCTGCAAATAGAACAGAAGAAAATGACAGAATAGTGAAGCAAAGAATATAGAGTTTCACATGTAGCTAATATTACTTAAATCACAGACGAACAATTTTTCCAATTTGCATAAAATCAGAGCCTCGAAGATACAAATGTAAAGGAGGCAGCGATCACCTGATCATAGTGCAGGAAGATCTGGTAAAACATGTACACGAACAGCAGAACTCTGGCAATCTGCATTCAACCGTTTACTTCAGCAAGTAATAAAAAAAATTATAAATTCAGAAAAAGGGTATTCCTGTCATTTCAAATATAAAGAACCTAACAGTTTCTGCCACTCAAGTGATCTCAGGTGGTCAAAAGAGAAGTCAACTTATTTCAAGACTTAGGACCAATTTGGAACAGTGGTGCACAAAAAGAAGACAACAAAATAAAGCTTCTTGAACAAGCTTCTATCTTCCAACTTTTGGCCAAAGTGTCATTTTATTGTCTTGAAATTTGTGTATAGAGATTTAAAACAATGATAAACTGTCTTAAAAATAACATTACATTGTCATCGACTCAAATCATTTAAAACAGTATTGCTCTTATCTTGTTAATATTTTATCTTATTCTATATATTAATTAATCTAAATTTAGGTGGAATCCTAATTCTATATAAAAACCAAACCCACAAGAAGAGCCCATACAGATGATGATCAGTCAAAGTTACAAAGTTCATGCTTTCTATTTGTTAAAAATGACCTCCTAAGTATGTCATCCTGGTGTTAATAGGGTCAGCCCCATTATAGTTGTATATTAAGAAAATTTCTCTTGAAAATACATGATCAATGGAGCATGACAGTTATTCTTCATCTTTATTTTTTAAATTTGTAATAAAATTTTGGAATGTATAGTTATTCCATGATTATAAATTTCTCCACGATATGCTTATTCCTAGCACAAGTTAGTGCAAGCGCTACTAATAAAACTTTAGGTACTCATAGTCAGTTTTTTCCTAATGTTGTGGCCTTTCGTCCTCCAATTCGATAACTAAAACTAAAATAGATTTACATGATGTTGCTTAATCTTCTTGATATAGAACTCTAGGTTCTCATACCTACAATACTTCAATTCAACTAAAACCCAAATATGTCTGTAGAGGCTACAAGAAAGAAAATTAGAAAAATACTAAATAATCCTATTAAAATCCATGGATATGTACACATGTGAGAGTATAAATAAGCAAATATTGGATCTCACTTGTATAAAACTAATTTGGCTTGTATTAGATCCAATACCCACTTACTTATAAGTCATTCATATATTTTCTCATTATTTGATGATAAATATTTTTTCCAACACACCTCAAGTGCAATCGGACTTGACCCGTGACCTAACATAAATAAGTCAGTTGACACTTGCTCACAAATGGATTGGCTGACATCTCTTCTACAACTTCTGTCCGGACTGGCATCATCATCAGTCCATAATGGCAGCTTGAATATGGATCTCAAGATTTAATCCGTTTGGGCATAAAGTTTTGTCCATGGGTCCGTACACATTTAAGCTTATAAGTAAGTAAGTGTTGAAATCCACTTGCATAAAACTAATTAGCATATGCTAGGTCTAACACTCACTCACTTATAAGTTCTTTATATATTTTCTCATTATTTGACGTGAGACTCTCTTATAAGTTTTTTATATATTTTCTCGTTATTTGACGTGAGATACTTTTCCCAACAAATCCTATCAAAATCCTAAACAACCTACTAAAATATAAATTTACTAAGTTTCCAGCTACTAAAAGAAGGATAACAATTACAAAGAGACCTTTCTCTCCAAGAAAGGTCTTGGGCTATGCTTATGTGTTTATGCAAAGTATTCCAATGCTTGAGTTGCTTTAATCTAACCTACTTCTATATAATTCCAAATATCAATTTTTATTTATAAGATTTTATCTAAATGAATTCTCTATACTGCATAAGATAGATATTGTAAGATTTCAAAACAAAAGGAAATGTTTATTAATCTTGATTTATCTCATAAAATCATTCTTTCTTTTAATAAGATGTTATTGTTGTCTAAATGCATAATGGAATAGGTTTTGTTGTGCAACAATTGGTGATAATACAATTTATTGCAGCCTATATTTGCTATATTGATCATTATCATAAGTTACAATAAATATATAACTTGACATACATTCACATGGTAAAAACTACAAACAATCACTTAACAAAGTATTCACATGATAACTGTTTGGTTTGCATAAAAATGTACATATACAAATTTATTGTGTCAGGACCCAACTTGGGAGCCGGGACGATTTTAGGGTACGGGTGTTGTCTAAGCTACCAGTACCATGAAGAATCCTTTTATCTATATGATATGACAAACAATTCAATATCAAACTTAAATAGCTTAACAATTCTATTAAAACTTGGACAGTATCTTCTCTATAAAAGGACTATGCCCAGCTGCAAAACATGCAATAATCACTTCCAATAAACTTTATCATCAATACTCATATCACTATCAATAATGATCCCTCTGGATCTCCAATATCAACTCAATATATATATATCTGTATATCTGTACAAAACATATCATTTGCACAAAAACATACCAAATTCACTAAGGCATACACTATATACACTCACTTTACACAAATCATACTATATCCATTCCTTTATGCAATAACTCATATCTAACACCACATTTAACTTACATTATGCATATTCATCACTAATATAATACATTCACAACTCTTATACACTTAGTTCACTATTTCATATTAAACATACACTATAATCAAACTTATTTCCAAAGTACTCAAATCATTCATTCTTTATATATTTAAACTTATACATTTCTACCATTTTCCATACTTATTCATATTCAAACTTAACTTTATAAATCTCATTAGTCTAATACCTTAAATTAACAACTTCAAACTTATCCAACTTAAGCAAAAGTCATTCCTTTTGTTCATTTTTCAATGCCATTTCATCCAACAACATATATAAACATTAAATGTATCACATTTAGGCATTTAAACCTAACAATCATCAAAACACAATTCATTAACCTAGTTCATCATATTCGGCCAAAGTAACCTTTCATCCAAATGAATTCTTTTCCAATATTCAACCATTAATTCATCACATTCATACTAAATACAACTCATTCCATCAATTAAACTCCTAAAACAACAAAATGCACACCAAACCCTAACCACCATTAGTTTCGGCCAAACCATTTTTCACTCCAAATCAAACTGTTTCAATCATTCAATAATCAATTCATGCTATACACATCAAATGAACAACATCTGAAGCAATTAGTCCATCAAAACCATACTTTGATTCAATGTTTTTCCTATTAGGGTTTCAATCCATTCTTTTGAATTTCAACCATACAATATAAGTTCTAATCTATAAATAATAACAAGGAACATCATATAAACATCCTTAAATCAAAAGAACTCAAAAACTAATAACTTACCAAAATTTCTTCCAAATCTTCCTTGAATTAAATTGTTGCTTTAATGAGTTTTTCCTTAGATTTAATGGTTAGAATGGTGTTTAGAATGATGGACACTATCTAATTCTATCAAAAATGGGAAGAAAACTATAAGAAATGGTTGGTGTGTGTGATGGTCGAAACTTAAAAGCAAGAACAATGGAGTTTGCTGCAGATTTTTTGTTAAGGATGAATATGATGATATGAAGTGGTGGTAAAAATCTATTCAAATATCAAAAATATAATCCAATGGTTAAGGTTTCATGGTATTTTTGGTGAAACTTAGCCATCCAACAATCCATTTTGCTTACTTTAATGCTATTTGTCCATCCAAAGTCAACATTGGTGGCTAACACATACATTTGCCACACCAAATCCAAAACCAATAGCAAAAATCTCATACTTTAAGCTTATGATAACAAATTTGTAACCTATTCATCTAACCGTCCATTTTTCCATCATTTGATCCAATGGTTATATTTAATCAATCCTAAATAAATACCATAAGGTAGCATGCACTCTATAATTCCATATTATGATGGAAAAGACCAAAATGCTCTTAGTGCAACCGAAGCACCTCAAGCTCCTCAAGAACGTTAATTGAGCAGCTTGCCGGGAACTATTTTCAACCGGGTTTATTTCTCCATCTATTATTCAAATAAACTAAATAATACCATTTACATTCTCTTAAATTCTTTTCTATCTTCAAATATAGTGTTAAATCCATCAAAATTCGAAGGGGCTGTGAAATGACAATTTTGCCCCCAGTTCACCAAAATTTCAAAATTTCCCGATTTTGTCCTAACAGCCTTTAAATCACTTCTATGTCTAAAATAAACTCATATAACATGCATAAGTTTCAATTTCATGCATAAATACACAATAACAACTTATTATAAAGAAAGCAAAAATTTCCCCTTAAGTTCCTCTTTAAGGGTTAGGTCTAGTTTAAGCCAAGGTGTTACATTCTACCCCCTATAAATAAATTCGTCCCCGAATTTACTTAAAGCTATAAGGTGGATAAATAACCTGTTCCATAAAAAAGGTGAGGGTATCTATGCCTCATCTCTATCTCACTCTCCCAGGTGCATTCCTTTATGCTCCTGCTATGCCATTGAACTTTAACCATAGGAATACTTTTATTCTGAAGCTGTCTAGTATGATGATCAATAATCTACACTGGAACTTCCTCATATGACAGTGCTTCATCAATTTCAACTTCCTGGGCTTGTAACACATGAGATGGATCTGAGACATACTTCCTTAACATAGAGATATGAAATACTGGGTGAATATGCCCCATACTCGGTGGAAGAGCTAATCTGTATGACACATTGCCAACCCGATCTAATATCTCAAAAGGTCCAATGTACCTTGGTGACAACTTGCCTTTCTTTCCAAACCTCATCACCCCTTTCATAGGAGATATCTTCAAAAATACCTGGTCACCCATTGCAAACTGCACATCTTTCCTCTTTGGATCTGCATAGCTCTTCTGTCTACTAAAAGTAGTCTTTATTCTCTGCTGAATGATAGGAAATTTCTCCATTGTCTCTCTGATCAGATCTGGTCCCTCTAACTGCTTTTCACCCGGTTCCACCCAACATACTGGTGATCTGCACTTCTTGCCACAGAGTGCCTCATATGGTGCCATTCCAATCATTGAACGGTAACTGTTGTTGTAAGCGAACTCTATTAATGGTAGAAAGCGATCCCAACTGCCTTTTAAGTCTAGCACACACAATCTCAACATGTCCTCCAGTGTCTGTATAGTCCTCTCTGACTGTCCATCTGTCTGAGGATGGAATGCTGTGCTGAAATGCAATGTAGTACCCAATGCCTCCTGAAATTTCTGCCAAAATCTAGAGGTGAAATGAGTACCTCTATCTGATATGATCACTAATGGAACCCCATATAACTTTACAATCTTGTCTACATAGAGTTAGGCATACTGTGCAGCTGTATATGTAGTCTTTACCTCTAAGAAATGAGCTGACTTTGTCAATCTGTCCACTATCACCCATACTGAGTCATACCCCTTATGTGTCTTAGGCAAACCCACCACGAAATCCATTGTGACTTGGTCCCATTTCCACTTGGGTAACTGGATCTCCTGAAGCAAACCTGAAGGTTTCTGATGTTCAAATTTCACCTGCTAACAGGCTAAACATTTAGAAACATACTCTGCTACATCACTCTTCAAGTTTGGCCACCAATAAAATTCCTTCAGGTCATGGTACATCTTGGTCACTCCAGGATGAACTGTATAAGGAGAACAGTGAATCTCCTTTATAATATGCTCTTTGTACCCTCTAACCTCAGGAACATACAATCGTCCCTTACATCTAAGCACATCTCCCTTAATATCAAAGTCAGGAGCTTTACCTTTCTGAACCAAGTCTCTGATCTTCATATATTGTGGATCCTCTTTCTGA
>CANXYC010896237.1:0-17225 GCA_948193065.1 Aleurites moluccanus | reverse complement strand
CCTATACATGCACCCCTTTGATCTTGATGCACCAATTCCTTATTCCATAGGATTATGATTACCCAAATAGCCGCTAACTCCCTCCTCTATCTCTTTCTATTACAATTAAGTCCTACAAACTTCCAACTAACTCCCTCCTATTTATTTTCTTATGCAATCAAGTCCTATTATTTTTCTAACCCAATTAAACTATTTTATTTTATTTATTTATTTTATTTACCCTTAATTTATTTTTCCCAAATAATTAATTTACAATAAAACACTCACGTAACACACCAATTAAATCATATAGCATTATATCAATCAATCACTCATATAAGCACATTCAAATGAATCCTATAACACATGTAACTATCAATCACATATAAACATATCAATTAAATCCTATAACATGTAATACAGTCAATCACATATAAACACATCAAGTAAGTCATATAACACATATAGCAACTAACCTATATAAACACTCATAACTCCAACTAGGGTCTAGGCGCTAGGGTTAGGGTTTCCAACTAGGGTTTCACCTAGGATGTTACAACAGCTCAAGAGAGAGCTAATCCAGAGGATAGAGCTTCTTGATTTCTTCTTCACAAGAAGCTTGGATTTAATTATCTTGAGATATTGTTTTGTTATGTATATATATATATATATATGATCATGTCTATTGAGATATATTCCCTTAGAGCTTCGTAGATAGATATGAGATGATTGATTTTGTAGCCATGGATGGCATTGGTAGACCTTCATTTGTTCCATATTGATGTTAGATCTATTTTTTGATCGATAGGGAACAAGTGAATACGTCATGATATAAAAATGATAATTCATAAGATACAAATGTTTTGCTTTTGAGTAGAATGTATGTTATTATATAAGGCAGGTTTAGTTAAGGGTTCTACAGGTTTATGGTGGCCTTATGCCTACACTTGCCTTAGGACTGTCGCACCGGTGGTGTCAGGGTGTGAAAATTCCAAAGCAAATAGATCTTAAAATGTAATCATCCCATATTCCTTTATTTTGGCTAAGATCAAGTATGCCAGGAACCGGTGGAAAATTCTATGACTAATACTTTTCAACTTTGTAACTAGCCTGAAGGAGGGATTAAAATTCTCTTCTCTAGTTAGCCTTTTCCAAATCAAATTAGGTTCCTAATTGGGAGGAGCATGATATAGTCCAACATCATGTATAAAACATCCAAAGATATCTCCAAGAGTGTCAAATCATAAAGTCCTTGAAATACCTTTTAATATGAAAGTCATAGTACTAATATAATTCACTTGCAGGCTAGAGAAAAATTCATATACCAAGTTCAAAAAAGTGGCTTTATATAGGAATATGAAGTCTAGATTCATGAAGAATCTTAAAGAATAGTTTCCCACTCTGTCTGCCATCCTGAATTTTGCAAGTGCTGAGGCAAGAATGTGATATCCATAAACCATTCTTCTTTGTGTCACAATATTATATTTTTCTTTTTGAATAACAGATTCAAACTGAATTCAATGATTTTTTTTTTAGCAATATTGCTTGAGGATAATCTTTCTGAAGCCATTAGAGAGATGTGAAAGGTTTAAGGTACAAAGATTAAAGGTAACACAAAAAGGTTAAAAACAGATTGACTGATATGTTTGTCTGAAAATGATAGTGCCCTTTTATAATCCCACGTTGTAACGGTCATTACATGTGTAATGGTAGTTACACTTAGGGTTATAATGGGTGTGATTTTGGTTTCTTTCTGATTTAAGAATAACGGAATTAGGCATAACCAATGGGCATTATTCCTAGTTAAGATAGAAGGCTAGGGGCAACTTTGAGCTTTAATAACTTGCAACTCAAATGCATGTCAGTAATCTTTCATAATTGCCATAATTGATGTATATTGAGATTAAAATGACATAAATACATGTAGTACACATCAATTACATCTTAATCATCACATAATGCATTAATTTATGCAAAGCTCCATGAATATAATCATCACAAATCATCAAGTCATGTAATACGCAATCATTTTCACTATAAAATGTATAGAATTCATATCTTAGGGGGGTACCAATCATACCTAGTTCCCTTCTTATGAAATAGAACACTTCTTTGTCCAAGGGTTTGGTGAATATATCTGCCAATTGTTACTTTGTTTCCACAAACTCAATGTTCATATGACCTTTGTAAACATGATTCCTAAGAAAATGATGTCTAATGTCTATATGCTTAGTGCGTGAATGGTGAACTAGATTTATGGAAAGATTAGTGGCACTTTTATTAAGAATGCAGTTTAAAACATGCCCAAAATCTTCTAGTTGTGTTTTCATCTAAAGAAGTTGAGAGCAATAACTTGCAGCTGCTACATATTTAGCTTTGGTGGTAGATAGCGCAATCGATTTTCACTTTTTAGAAAATCATGATACTAGCATATTTCCTAAAAATTGATAAGTACCACTAGTGCATTTTCTATCAATTTACATACACTACAGTCCATATCCAAATAGCCATAAAGATCAAATGAAGATCCTTTAGGATACCACAAACCTAATTTTGATATATCCACAAGGTATCTCATTATTCTTTTTAACTCCGGCTAGATGGGATTTTTTAGGATTTGATTGAAAACATGCGCACAAGAAAACATTAAACAATATGTCAAGTCTAAATGCAGTTAAATATAACAAAGATTCGATCATGCTTCTATAAAGTTTAGAATAGACACTTTTACCTTTTTTTATCTACCTCAAGTTTAATTGAATTACTAATAAGAGTAGGATGAGGTTTTGTATTTTCCATTCCAAATCTTCTTAATACGTTTTTAGTGTACATAAATTGGTTGATTAAGGTTTCATGTTCTAGTTTCTTGATTTGGAATTCCAAGAAGAAATTGAGTTCTTCCATCGTGCTTATCTTAAATTTACCTTGTATATTCTTCTTCCTTAAATTACCCTTGAGCAACTAGCCTTGCATTATTTCTCACCACAATTTTGGATTCATCCAACTTGTTTCAAAATACCCATTTGGTACCAATTATTGGATGGTCTTGTGGTCTAGAAACTAATGTCCATACTTGGCTTCTTTCAAATTGGTTGAGCTCCTTTGTATGGCCATGTCCAATGATTGTCATCAAGAGCATCTTTCACATTCTTTGGCTCAACTTGTGAAAGGAAAGCAACATATTCACAAGTATTATGGACTTTTGATCTTATTCTCACTCCTAGGTTAGGATCATAAATAATTAGAGTGTTTTTTACCTCATTCCTAACTCTTGGATGATTTGATTCTTGATGTTGATGAATAGGTATTGTAGAATCTTCATCTCCTTGGTCTTTCTTGCCAAAGTCTATTATATTTTCTTCTTGGTCCTTCAAGGATAGGTTGCCCATTATATGTTCAATAGCTTTATCATGATCATCCTAACAACATTCTTATAAGAAATATCATAAAAAATAACATTAATGGATTCTTTAATTAAGGGAGTTTTTTTTTTTTTTTTTTTTTTTTGAAGACTCTATAAGCTTTGGCATTTAAAGAATAATAATGAAAATAGCTTCATCAGATTTAGCATCAAACTTACTAAAATTATCCTTACCATTGTTTAAAATATAGCATTTACAACCAAAATGATGAAAATAAGCATTTGTTAGGCTTTCTTCCTTTCCATAATTTGTATGGAGTCTTCTTGAGAATAGGCCTAATCATAGCTCTATTTAGAATGTGGCAAGATTTATTGACCATTTCAGCCTAAAAATATTTAGGTAAATTGTTTTCATAAAGCATTGTTCTTGCCATTTCAATAAGCAACCTATTTTTCCTTTCAACAACACCATTTTGTTGAGGAGTCCTAGGTGCTGAAAAATTATGAGATATGCCATGCTCTTTGAAATAGATTTCAAAATCTGAATTTTCAAATTCTTTTCCATGATCACTTCTAAAGCATGAAATAACATATCCCCTTTGATTTTGTAAAGATTTTATGAGTGGAATGAATGAATCAAAAGCTTTATATTTACATGTAAGAAATAATACCCATGTAAACTTTGAATAGTCATCAACCATAACAATATAATAATACTTTGCACCAAGGCTTGTTGTTTTAGTTGGACCAAATAAATCAATATGCAAAAGTTGAAGTGGTTTATAGGTTGAAATAACATTTTTTGGATTTAAAAGAACTTATAGAGTGTTTGCCTTTAGCACAAGCATCACAAATATTTTCATTTTTTAAAATAAGCTTAAGCAAACCTTTTATTAAATATCTTTTTGAAAGTTTTGAGATAACATTATACTAGCATTACCAAACTTTCTATGCCATAAGGATGGATCATCATCTCTAAATGCAAATAAACAAAAATTTTCAATTGATGCATTATTTAGATCCACAACATATTTATTTCCTTCGCGATGGCCTATGAAAGCAATCTTGTAGGTTTTAATGTCTATCACCTCACATGCAAATTATTCAAAAATGACTTTATAACCAATATCACATAATAGACTAATACTAAGTAAATTATATTTGAGTTTATCAATAAATAAAACTTTAGAAATAGATACATCATCGTTGCCTATAAAGCCTATTCTGATTACTTTACCTCTGGAATTGTCATCAAAGCTCACATTTCCACTTTTGACTTTAAGCTCTATAAATTTTGAATTATCACCGGTCATATGCTTTGAATAACCGTTATCCATGATCTAACTATTCTTCTTATTCTTTTATACCTATAAAAAATAGAACAATTCATCCATTCTTTGGTACTTGAGTTTCTTTGGATCAATACATGTTAGTATACTTGAGATTCTTATGCTTTCATTAATTGGAATTGATTCTTTTGGAATCCACATTCTTTTGATGATGTAAGGTCTCTTGTATTTAATACAACACCTATGCAATGTATGACCAAAATATTTGCAATGATTGCATTTTATCATCTTTTTAGGATTCTTCACATTCTTTTCAAAGAAAGAATTAACTTTCTTTACCTTTAAGTTTGTGTGATATCCTAAACAGACTTTGTCATAAACCACTATTTGTGAAGCAATGATATGTTCAATAGTTTTTCTTCTTTGAGTAAATTGACTAAGAAGTTCATTTGAATGTCTAAGTTCAATCTTGACCTTTTTATTTTCACATGAGAGATTTACAATTTTTCAATTTTGAAATTTGAGTTGAGAGTAATTCCTTTTCAACATCAATATTTGAATTTTCTTTTGATGAACTCTCTTCAAGCTCAAGTTTCATCTTATTCTAGTTTTTTCTTTAAAAGTTTGTTTTCTTTTGAAACATTCAAAAAGTTTTCCATTAATTCATTAAATGCACATTCTCATTCAAAAAGAGTATAGGATTTAGAACGTATCTAAAGTGCTTCTTCATCCATAGTTTCTTCATTTTCCAATGCCATGAGACATAGGTTGACTTTCTCCTCTTCTTCTTCTTCACATGATTTATCATCACTTGAAGTGTCGCTTCCACTCCAAATGGCATAAATTTTGTTCTTCTTTTTGAATATCTTTTCTTTTTTCTCATTTCTTCTCTTATGTTTGGCATTCAAACAATATATTTTCATATGTTTGGGCTTCTCGCATTCAAAGCATACGATTTCATTTTTCTTTTCTTCTATCTTCTTCTTGTCTTTGAAGTTTCTTCTTTTGAGTTTATCTCTTAACTATAATTTGCCAAATTTTCTAGTAAGAAGAGTTATTTCATCATATTTCTCTTCCTCACTAGAAGAACCATCATTCTTTTCAAAGCAATTCCTTTTTCTTTCTTGAAAGATTTTTCTTCTTCCTTTTCTCTAGTAGCTTCTCTACTATTCAACTTTAACTCGAGGGTCATAAGATTTTCGATTAAGTCCTCAAGAGTTAAAGAACTTAAATTCTTGGATTATTCAATGACATCTACCTTGGCATCAAACTTTACTAGTAGTCATTTAAAAAGTTTTGTAATGAGCTTTTTTTGAATAAAAACTTTGTGATGCCCCTTCAAGTTATTCACTATAGTAGTGAATCTTTTATACATTTCACCAATTATTTCTTCTTTTTTCATAGTGAAATTCTCGAAACTAGACATAACATGTTAATTTTTGTGTCTTTTACTTAGTTTGTGCATTCATGAGTAACTTCGAGCACATCCCAAATTTCCTTTATCGAATCACATGCTGACACGCAATCTAACCCATGGCATCAAAAGAGCAAAAAAAGATCTGAAGATTTGAAGTTGTTTGCTATTTTTCTTTTATTTTTAGCTGTATATATTGAATTTTGTTTTGGAGTAGATGAGTTTTCCACTATAGGCACATATGGTCCTTTCTCTATCACTTTCCAAAGTTAACATCCTTTGGAATATATATGAACTCTCATTCTAACTTTCTATTGATTGTAGTTGACTCTATGAAATAGTGATGGTCTAATTGAGTATTGTCTTTCATAAAAAAATGAAAGTAGAAGTAGAAGTTCCTACCATAGAAATATATCATAAGCTCCAAAAATCATGAGATTTTGAATAAAATATAGCATAAGCCCTAATACCAATTGTTGCACTACTATGGCAATATTCCTAAAGGGGGTGAATAGGAATATAGAGATTTTAAGTCCAAATAAAACTCAATTTTAATTACAACAAATATAAATTTAAGCAAAGCAATAAAAAGAGATTGAGTTAGAGAAAACGCAGTCAATTTATAGTGGTTCGGAGCAAAACTCTTTCCTACATCCACTTCTCTCAATATTAACCTAATATTGAGGTTCCATTAATCCAGGTTCACAATCCAACCTTTACAATAGTTTCCAAGGGATTTTGCAAATCCTTATAATTTGCTTCCCACCAATCAAGTCTTTCTCAACAAAGACTCACAAGATGTTTAAAGTCAATCTCAATATTTTATAATTCTTTACAAAGATTGCAAAGAAAAGAACAATGCTTTTCAACTAGCACAAGCTAGAATGAACACTAAAGATATAAGTTTTGAGCTCAAAGTGTTCAAAAATACCATGAATATGAAGATGAGAACAATTTGAATAAAATAATAGTTCTCAACTTCCAAAAGCTTTCAAAAGTTACTCAAAGTAATTCAAAAGTCTTCTCTATCTTCAAATTATCATATATTTATAGTCGTTAATACCTTGTAATAAATTATGATTGTTTGGGCTTTCATTTAATGTTGATTAGGCTTTGACCAGAGCTTCCAACGACTATAAATTTCAACTGATCCGTCTAATATGACAGCTCAACCACCTATAATAGGTGTTATAGAGTTGTAACGGTCATTCTATAAGAAGCATAATGGCATGAAACTATTGCCCAAATTTTGACTCTTCTTCCAAGTCTTCAGCAGTTCCATTTTAACGAGCGTTCTGCTTGGTAACGAGCATTAAGAATTCTTTTGTAACTATTGCCCAAATTTTGACATTCTTCCCGTAACAATTGTTACTATAGTGTAACAAATGTTCTAGCATTGTAACAAGTTTTACAAATGTAATAGGCATTATAAATGTTTATGTTTCTTTGTGGCCAGTTTCATCAGTAATCCACAATGGTCATTACCTATTTTTGCACAAAGTAACATAGCACAAACACAAGAATATTACATTTTTGTAATTTTAAATACAATTGAGGTTAGTAATCATATAACTAAAATTAGTCAAACATTCAAAAGATTAAATAATTTCAAGACTAAGGATATTCAATACAACATAGTGGATATTTAAGAGTTTGAAACTCATCATCAAAATCATCAAAAGGCGACACTATTCACCTTACGAAGTAGTTTATAGCCTTCAAGATATCCATTTGAAGATTTTCCCAATGACGCATATGCCCTAATCACGAAGGGCAAATAAGTTGCCATTGAATGATTTTTGGAGTTTACGGCTATTTGGTATTTCCATAAATAGTTGGCACTATGAAATTTTAACATATCATCATTTGCGATTAAATTGACTTCAAAATCCTTTTGTCCGATCTGATTGCCCCTTCTGTTATGAATTTTATATTTCCTCATTTCCATAAGATGAACCTAAGCTTGACTATAACCTACATGGAGGTTGGTCAAAGAGAACATTATAGAACTATTTATATGGCCTTCCAATAGATTGATACATGGAGGATTAGAATGATCAATTATAGACTCAATTAATGAGATGAGGTGAGGTGAGGTGAAGGATTAGGCTATTAGTTTAGGTTTTGGCTTTAGAGGAAAATATCTCTACTATCCATTAAGTCTTGGATCCGATACTTTAAAACCATGCATATGTCTATTTTATGACCAGTGCTTTGGTGGTACTCACAATATTTTTTCTCATTCCAATATCTTGGCAAAAGATTGGGAGGTGCCCTGGGCTCCAAAGGTTTGATCAATTTCGACTCCAAAGCTTTCTTGTACACCAAGGTCAAAGGTAGGCTCAGGTTAGTAAAAATCCTTTTCTCCAATCTCATGGTGAGTGGTTGGAAATGGAAGCTATTTTCCCACCTTTCTGATTAATGGGGTTGTTAGAATTAGGAGCATTGATGTTGCTCTTGTATCTTGAACTTAAAGTAAAGGATTCAACATTGATTTATCCATTTTGGATCAGAATTAATGAGAGCCTTAAAGTCGGGCAAATACTGAGTTAGAAGAAGGGTTTCATAATTAAGGAGAAGGTTTATAACAATAATGCCAACCTATTCTTGTTCAGTAGGCTTGTTCACATCTGAGTAGTTTTTGCTCTACATCTGGTTAAGAAAGTGCAGAAAGACTCATTTTATTGTTGTTTAGCGGTTTCTAAGTCCCTTTGGGTGATATCTATCTCAATATTATAATGATATTACTTGACAAAATCATTAGAAATATCATCCTAAATTTTCTTGAAATTTACATCTAAGTCCACAAACCATCTCATCACAGCACCAGTAAGGGACTGTTGAAATAACTGAGCAAGGAGCTCATTGTCTACCCCCCTAAAGGATTCATTTTCCCCATATACATCTTTAAGTAAGTCTTAGGGCAAGAAATGACATCAAATTTGTCCATAAAAGGAATTTTGATCTTATAAGGAACTTTAACATTAGGGAACAGGGACAGAGATTCAATATCGATCATGTCATCATACCTCTTAATGTTTTTGAGAGCCTTTTCCATAACTTTAAGTTTTTGCATCAACTTTTTAATGTCAAGTTGACTAGGATCTAATCCTTCTTGAAAAAGATTTGAAGACGAGG
This sequence comes from Aleurites moluccanus, assembly GCA_948193065.1. Classification (NCBI taxonomy): domain Eukaryota; kingdom Viridiplantae; phylum Streptophyta; class Magnoliopsida; order Malpighiales; family Euphorbiaceae; genus Aleurites; species Aleurites moluccanus. The sequence goes on along the minus strand of CANXYC010896237.1, from coordinate 8,044 downwards.
TGGGAGTAATGTGAGAGGTAAAGGCAACAGCCGATAGTGGTTTGGCAGTCTCAATAGCTTTCCCACTGTTTGTCAGATCAACAATAAAGTAAACTGAGGTGGAGGTGTTATGACTCGGGTTGGGCTGATTGGTCGTTGGGTTTTGACCAATCATTTATTTCACTTCTTGTATGATAGATTGGCATTGCTAATATAAGGCTTCATTAAACATGTCATATTGAGCTTTTAAAGCATATTGAAAAGTTTCCTCTTGTTTTTTGAGGAGATTAGCAAGAAGTTCACTCATTGTATCCACTATAGTCTCAATTTCTTCGGCCATCAGTACCTTCTAGAAATAAACACTAAGGTCAGAACACTGTACCAATTAGGAGTGACAACATTAGTCAAACATATAGGATTATGAGGGAAAAGGATTCCCTCAATTCAATGAGCCATTATCTGAGTTTTTCTATCTAAGTTTTGAGACCATCTAAAGTTTTTGGGCATTGGGGTTGACTCCTGACTCGCTGGTTCTAGGCTCAATCTAGATTTTATTGGGAAATGCATGATTTATGCATTATGGATGCATGGTTATAATATGTATGAATTCATATGGAAAAAATTATTTCATGAACATAGATCTTGATTTATTATGGATTATGGAACCTAGGGTCAAGGTCTAATGTTCACTACATGAGGGTTAGGGTGGCTAGGATATAGGGTATCTGTCACACTAGAGTAGTGATATACCTAACCATATATGAAATAAAGAGTTTTGCATTGGTCCGACTACTCGTTACACCTTAAAAAGATTGAGGATACATCGCGGGCTAGATGCTTTCACTATCTCCCAACATACTCAAAGAGAGTTGTCGGGTAGATGTTATTCGCTATCCAAGGTGAATTTTTATAACTGGTTTAGGCAAAGAGCCCATGTAAATGATGCATGAAATACAAAGTCAAAATTAAATTTAAAACCAAATTAAAATTAATTTGAAAAATATTTTTAATCAATTGGTCATCATTTTCTTATTTTCTTTTTAGAAAATAGTTTCTCCCTAATGGAGTCACCAACTGTGAGGCCTTGCCTAAGCACTAAGTCCAAGTTTGCTGAGGGATGAGAATGCTCATCGGGGCTAGCTTATTCGCTTGTCGTGTTTTGAAAAATGATTTTGACCTTTAGGACCTTATGGGGAGTCGCCATCGTAATTTATTTTTATTGGGAAAATATAAGATAAAAACTCAATTGGACTCCAATTATACCCAATGAAAAGTACGCTAGATCTTCGAACCAAATTTATGGATTCTGAAACTAGGTTTTCGATTCAAAGTAACAATAATTTGGCTTTCAGTTTAATCATGACTTAAAAATATTATTTTCTTGAATGACATTTATAAGATGCAAGCAATAAGTTAAACAGATAAATCATTTATCCAAAGCAGTAAAGGAAAGCAATAATTTACATCACAATAGGGGATACCAACTCTACCCCTTTTGGATTCTAGAATGATCACATATGACCCAATATTATATTGAAACAAACAATATAAAAGTCGTGCAAAAGGGGAAAAGGGTTTTTGGACTTGATGTTAAATTAACATGTCTATGTATCCCTTTGAATAGGAATCAAATTCTACGTAGTTCACCTTTCTTGCGAAGGGTTTTAGTTTAACAAAGAGTTTTGGGCTTCATGTATCTTTAAAAGCCATAAGGAATGAGAAATTCAGAATGCCCTGTGTTGGATGGATTTGGATTTGAGGGATTATACCTTTGATAGAGGAGGTCGGAGAATTTTACTCAATTGGAGTTTCGGTTTTGATTTAGGAAATCAAATTAATGTAAAGAGAATTAATTTGAAACTCTAGAGGCCAATGTCTTACTTTCATATTCCTTAATTAATTAAGGAAATTTTTTTCAAATCTAAAGAGGACTAAAACCTGTTTGTGTATTAGTTATAAAATGCAAAGAGAGTTTAATTGATTTTTTTATTAATTTGATTAAAACTAGTTTAAGAACTCAAAGATAGTTGATTTAGAGTTTTTGATAATCTAATTTAATTTAATTTATTTATTTTTAATTATCTCAAAGAGACATGTTAGAGAGAGAGGGGGAGGTGTGGAAGTAAGTGGTGTGTGAATGAATGAGAGGGCTATTTATAGAGGTAGGAAGGGTAAAATGGTCATTTTGGAAAAATAGGTGAGGTACCACTGGAGTTAAGGACTGAATCCACCGACATGCTTTGGCAGATCCCACAAGAAGAAGACCTAGATCCACCAGGTTAGCGAATCTGCCAAAGTAAGGTGTTGGATCCACCATGCCTGGTTCAGCACTAGAGTGAAGGATTCTTACCTTTTTTGTCTAATCGAAATGCGTCGAGTTCATAAAAGGTCCCATCTTGTTTGGAATGAGTCCAACTATGCTCCAAAGGGACTCCAAAGGTTCATAAATCTTGATTACTCCATGGATGGCCTAATTTTTGCTTCAAAATTAGAAAAGTCTAGCTATACATAATAAGGTGCAAAGATACATGTTCACATCATCATGTAAGCAATAAGAAACCTTAGCCACCTATATTTGAGATGAACCATTATAAATAAATAAAACATTTTATTTCCAATTGGAGATTTGATTACAAATATGTACATATACACAAGTATGCCTCTAGGGCATACATGTCTAATACGACCGAGGTAAGATGTACTTGTGATAAGGATAAATTATTATGATGATAAAGATAAGTTTTCTATTGTTATCTATTACTATGTGTATAGGATATAAACTCTATCTACTCCCTGTATAAATAATTGTAATTATATACTCTATAATTATGTTAATCAATACAACTCAATTATCTCTTCATGGTATCAGAGCCTCACAGTTGTTTCTCTTGTTTCTGAATTTTTTGCCTCTTTCATTCTTTTGGCTTCTCATTTATTATTTTCTGGTTCTCTTACATCTATTACAAAATTATTCTTTTTGTTCCTCTCTAGATTTCTTCTTTGTTCTACTTGTTTCTCTATGCTCGGTTAACTATCTATTATCTCTTTCTTTTGTCCTCTGTTTTTCTACCAACAATGAGCACCGAATCTACCACACAAACAACAATAACAACTACTCTAGCTTCATCTTCCTCTTTCCCTTCTTCTACACTGCCCAGTCCCAATATGGCTAACCAAATTTCTATCAAGCTTAATGCTTCTAATTACCTTTTATAGCAGACCTAAATGTTACCACTATTGACATGTTATAATTTGGTATACCATGTTGATGGTTCTCTTGACCCTCCATCGAAAGTTCTTTCCTTTGGTGACCAGAACCCTATTTACTATCTTTGGTTTAGGGAGGATCAAATCATTCTGAGCTGGCTTATTACTTCTATTTCTGAGTCATTGTTGCCACAGGTTGTTGGCACTACCACAGCACGTGAAGCTTGGCTAAAGCTAGCCACTATCTACTCCTCTAGTTTAAGAACACAAATTAGACATTTGAAAGGAAAATTACACAAACTTGATAAAGGGAATAATACCATTGTTGTATATATAGGTTGGGCTAAACAACTAGTTGATTAGTTTGCTATCTTGAATAGTCCAGCTTTGGAAGAGGACTTGGTGGGAGTGATAACAGATGGTCTTGGTCCTCTTTATAGACCATTTGTCCGTTCTCTTAATGCTAGCTTACAAAAAATTTCATATGATGATTTGTACGGTTGTTGCTCAATGAGGAGCAACAATTATTGCTTGATTCGACAAAGATTGATACTTTTTCTCCCACTGCCAATTATAATGTACGTGGATGTGGACATAGGTTTTCAAGGGGAGGTTGATCATCCTTTACTTCCTCTCGTGGTGGCTGTCAATCTAGTCGAGGTACATATTTTCTTCTCCATATTCTAGTTCTACTAATAATATTTCAAGTCAAATACAATGTCATAATTGTCAAGGCTGTGGTCATATAGCCAAAACCAGCTCTAGTCCCAAATCAAGGAATAATATTTATTCCAAACCCACATCACACCTTGCAAGTGATGGTCATGTTGCATAACAATGGTTTATGGATTTAGGAGCTAATCATCATCTCACAACAAATATGGAAAATTTAGCAATTTCAAAAAATTATGCTTACCCCGAGACTGTTACAATTGGAAATGGTAAGTAAATTACTGTATCTTATATTGGGTCTTCTACTACTTTAAATGATAAATTTGTCTCTCTTAACAATATCCTATGTGTTCCAGAATCCTATGAAAATCTATTATCAGTTAGTGCTTTTACTCGTGACAATTTAGTTTCTGTTGAATTTTTCCTAACTTTTTCCTTATAAAGGATATCCTTACGAGACAGGTGATTTATCAAGGCCAGAATAAAAGGGGTTTATACACTATGCTTGTTCATCTTAAAGCATCACCACCAATTAAAGCTTTTCTTGCTTTATTGTTCACTTGGCATTCTTGTCTTGGTCATGCTCATTTTTATTCTATTCGGGATGCTCTATCCAACAATCACATTAGGTTTTTTAATAGTACCGTTGAGCCATTGTGTTAAGGTTGTGATTTTGAGTAAATCACATAAACTTCCATTTCCTAACGCTAAGTTTCAGTCTACTCAACCTTTAGAATTAATTTGTTTTGATGTATGGGGACCATCTCTAGTTCCTTCTATTGAAGGTTTTTGTTATTATGTATTATTCTTTGATCATTATAGCAAATATTCTTGGATTTATTTTGTTCACCAAAAATATGAAGTTTTGAGTTTTTCTTTAAGTTTCGTAGTATTGTTAAAAAATATTTTTAAAAAATCAATAAAGTCATTTCAGGCATATTAGGGAGGTGAATATCAAGCTTTAACTAAATATTTGGAAAAAAAATGGTATTTCTCAGTGTATTTCTTGTCCATATACTCCTGAACAAAATGGATGTATTGAACGTAAACATAGGCACATTGTTGAAATAGGAAGAACATTGTTACAATCTGCCTCAATCCCTTTTTTTTTACTAGACTCATGCCTTTGAAACTGTTGTTTATGTCATTAATAGATTACTTGCATCTTAGTTACTTTTTAAATCTCATTACAGTCTTTTTTTTCATTATGTTCCTAATTATCATGAATTAAGAGTTTTTGGTTGTTTATGTTTCTATGGCTTAAACCTTATTCCAAACATAAGCTTGAACCTAAATCAAAACCTTGTGGATTTTTAGGATACAATAAAATTTATAGAGGATATAAATGTCTAGATTTTACCAATAACAAGTTGTATATCTCACGCCATGTAATTTTTGATGAGCAGATTTTTCCATTTGTTGTGGGGAAGGATATTGCTATTGCAACTCCATCATCTACTATTGTTCCAACTAACTAGTACACTTTTTTATACCTACCTCCATCTCACAATGGCTTAGGGATTATTAGAACTATCTCACTCACATCTACTGCTCGGTTTGAATTGTCAAGTTATAATATTTGTCCACCATCCAATTCAAATCACCAGCCTCAAACATTTCCACGTGCACAGGGAATTGCAACATTGGAACACCCGATAAATGCCCTACCACTATTCACACTTCCTCAGCTAACACTGTAGGCCAATCTGCTGATGGCATGTTTGATCCACTTACGTCTTCTGTCAATATTGGAATTGTGCAACTACTACCTTTCCCTTGCCTGCAACAACAAGTTGTCCTTCCTGTCTCATCCAGTTTTGGTTCTATTACTATTTCTGACCATGTAACCTCCACTGAACCATCACTTTTTGTTGCATTTACAAAGTACATGGAACCACAGGTGTCACATCCCAAATTTGGATCTTGATGGTCCTAGGATGTGGGAATAATTATACTATCAATACCCGTAGAACTGCTATTATCCTATCTATTCATTCATGTGTTATCACATTATGCCATGTCCACATCATATCAACCATTGCCATTTCCAATTGTCCAATCATATATTTATCATATATTTATATATAACATACCAATATCTAACATTTACATAACCATTCATAAGTACTATTACAAAATAATACAACTAGCTCCATGGAGCATTCTAAGAGTACAAAGTAGAAAAATACTCATATAAGACTATACATGGAAAAAGTCTGGTCCCAATAATAGAAGGAGAAAACCTTTGGAATCACTCATAATCTACTATGTACCTGAAAATATGAAACCACTAAAGATTGAGTATATAATACTTAGTGAGCCATAAATATACCATTACACACTTAGGTTAGGTAGTCCAATAGGTTAGCCCCACCAAATGATCAATATAAGAACAATAATAGGGTTACATAATAAATAGGCCAATAAAGAATAATAAATAGAGAGTATCATTCCAATCCAGTCAATCAATGGAACAATCATTTGGTAACATCAATGAATAGTAAAGTGTGACAGATAAAGGGCTTGTAAAAACATAATATATTGCTACAATTCAGTAGTATATCCAATCCAATAAAAATGACATAAAGTTGATATGATCTTACGCCTTGGATAATAACCCCTTCCTAGCAAAGGTCCTAATATAAATATAATATATTATACACAATGCTGATAATATTTACCCACTACCCCATTAGAAGGTAGTTCTGTCATATAGACATATAAATAAAGCAATGAAAATCAATAGTGGTAGCAAATACAATGGAACAATAGGAATCAATATCGATCAAACAAATAACCAATAAGCTCGTAATAATTCCAATGAACAAATGATGAAGCAATGAATGAATAAAAAAGTAATCATAGCAATAGAGTAATTATCAAATGACAATATGTCAAGATAGGGTTTAGGTATTAGGAGTGCCATTGTAGCAAATATACGCTAGCGAAATTGGTACTCATTTATGTTGGGGAAGTTGATACTCATTTGTGTTGGCAAAATCGATACTCATTTGGCGGGTAAGCCATAGTTCATTAGGGCTTTCTATCAAACACTTAGTGTGAAACATTTCAAAGACATTTTGTTAAGGGTTTTAGGGTAGTTTCATCAAAGTCATTTCAACACTGTCACACCCCAACTCCAGTGGTGCCACGGTCCTAGGGCAAGGGTAGACTTAAGGCCACCATAAACCCTTAGAACTCACATATCCTAGATCTCATACACAATTATATCAAATATAATATTATATAATACCATTTTCATAATCCACATAAGCATAATTCATTTCTTTACTATATCATTTCATAATAATATTCTCTTGTTCCTTAGTGATGTGTCCTTACTGATCAAAAGATGCATCTCACATCACTAAGGAACAAGATTACCCAAAAAATAACCATAAGATTACCCAAAAAATAACCATTCATACATCAAAATATTATCATCCTCTAATGACTAACTACGAAGCTCTAGAGTATACTCCCATTACATATTGAGTCATAATACCATTCAATGAATATACATAATTATATAACAAAAGATTTACAATGAAAGCTTCTTGGAATGAAAAAGGTCAAGAAGCTTGATATTCCCTGCTAGCTCCCTCACGAGTTATACTATCACCTGAAATCCACAGAAGATGAGTGAGCCTTCAACTCAGTAAGATATGAACATTATACACTAAGAATGAAAAATCGAATCATGGTCAATGAACAAATAATTATACATATAGGAATGAAAGAAGTCATAGGCTTTTACTTGAAAGAAATGAAGTTCTCATAATAATTTGGCTATATCAAATCATGTCAAATTCAAATCATGGTTCATCTTTAGAACATAGAATGCCCACAAGGAATGGCATTATCAAATATCATCTGGAAGAAATGATCACATATCATAACATACGTATCGGTAGCCTTGCTACCTCAACGTGTACACATGCTTGGCCAAGCATGTGCCTAGAGCTCATGGCGCCCTCTAGGTGGAATACCGATAAAGACCCTATCAACTGGGCTCCCAAAGTGCACAATGGACTAATGAATTTACTCTCATTGGGAAGAGCGTTCTATCCATGGGTCATGGGTTTCCATCACATAGTAAGTATATTGGTCACAAGACCATCATCATACAACAATAATTCAATTCGGTTTCACAAGTAAGATCATGTGAACTTGATCCAAGGATATT
>CANXYC010896122.1:0-10806 GCA_948193065.1 Aleurites moluccanus | reverse complement strand
GTCTGGGAATCTAAGCTGCTGTCCCACCACATTGAACAGTGTAGCACGATTTCCTGAACCTTTGAATGGAGTTTTACCATATAGTAGCTCATGCAAGAAAATGCCAAATGTCCACCAATCAACAGCACTGCCATGGCCTTCCCCCTTGATAATTTCTGGGGCTAGGTATTCGTGGGTTCCAACAAAAGACATGGACCGGGCTGCAGTTGGTTCAGCTACAAGCTCTGGAAGTGCAATAGCAGGCAGTCCAAGCTCTGCTCGAGGTTTTCGTGTCTTCTTCTTACCCTTCTGAGGGAAGATTCGAGGAATAAAGCATGCAGGCTGGATGCATACCGATGAGGGCTCAATACAGACTGGCTGAACACAAAATGCACCACCAGCAGCTCGTTTTGAAGGATCAGAATCCAACGAGGTTTTTATCAGGGTAGGTGAGACTGCACATCTAAGGGAAAGGTCAAAATCTGAGAGCATTATGTGGCCATCATCACGGACAAGAACATTTTCAGGTTTCAAGTCCCGGTAGACAACTCCAAGCATGTGGAGATACTCGAGTGCCAACAAAACCTCAGCAGCATAAAATCTGCAAGAAAGGAAAAGAATGATTATCTATCTGCTGGAAAAGTATTTGTGCCAGTGAAAGACATGTAAAGAGACACGGTAATATCAAAGCAGTATAACATTAGTATTAGTGTCAGTGAAAGACATTCAAAGAGATACAGGGTCATATCAAAGCAGTATCACGTTAGCTATATAAAAGAGAAGACAAAATTGACTTTTCAAACACATTAGAAGATCACCTGATCACCTTGAATGGAATTTTACCATTTACTATTTGCAATAAGAATGGCGATGTAATATCAATGAAGAATACAGTACTTTTAGCTCATAAACATAATATTAAGATATAGTCCAACTATAAAAAAGCCCCCTGGGAACCCCTATTTTCATTATTCTAACAGTATATTAGATGAAAGCTAGGGTTGTATCATAGGTTGCAATGAATTGTGAAGTTCCATGGGCTGACATTCTTCATAATGATTTTTTCAAGAAGACGGAAGGAGTGCAGAGAAAAGAAAAAATTGCTGCATAAATATAAATATTTATAGGTGCAATATTCATGGCAACTATTTTTGTTCGCAAAAACATGGCATGAAAATCCATCTTTTCTAACTTCTTAAGGGATTAGAGATGTGTGGAAAAAATGTATTTTTGTTACAAGCTCATAAAGATGATGTGTGTTTAAGGGATGTAAGATCAGAAATGACCCAATGAAGCAATGAGGAAAGCGACCGGAAACAACTGCAGGCATCAATTCACAATGTCCAAAGTCATGAGTCTTCAAATGCACCTCCATCTTATGCCATTAGACATCTAAGGAATTATAACACACTGGAAAAAGGCTTCAATTCTTACATAGGAGTTGGAAGAGTCAGCTGAGAATTTATGTTTCATGAGCACTGAGACGAGTACAATTAATGTAGAGGAACCTGGTCTCCTACCATCGAAGAAAGCTGAGATAGTGATGTTATCCATCATGATACAATGTGTTTAATTCAAGTCTTTAGTCTCAAAAGAAACATACCAAAAAAAAAAGTTCCATGCGTGCTAATTCATAACAATATCATATCCAGAACTAGCACCATAACATCACCACAAGCACACACTAAAGAACAAATCAACAATGGAACCACTTGTCCAATGCTAACTATTCAAAAAGGCAGAGAAACAAAATTATGAGATTCAACTTTAGGGGACGCTAAGGGCTCTATAAAATAAGAAAGCTGAAGAGGACGTGTTTGGATGATGATAAATAATTAATAATATAGCTCTAGAGGAAAGAATGCTGTTAGAATAAAAACATACCTTGCAGCATACTCAGAAAAATGTTTCCCAGGTTGCCGTTGCCTCAGAGTATGCAGATCACCTCCTGGACAGTATTCCATGACCAAACATGAGAATCTGTCAGTTTCAAAATGTGTGTACAAAGTTGGCAGAAAAGGATGATCCAGCAGCTGCAAAATCTCCCTTTCTGTCTGGGCCCGAGTCAACTTCTTCCTGCTTGCAAGAGATGCCTTGTCCATTACTTTCATTGCAAAATAGGAACGAGTCCCACTCAGTTCTGAAAGATACACACTACCAATGTCACCACAACCAAGCCGTTTTAGTAGTCTAAAATGACTCATGCCCAAAATCCCATCTCGTGCTCGGATGGCAAGAATAGCCTTCCACCTAGGATCATTTCCTTTGTGGGGCTTATTTGCACTCCCAGTGATGTTGCTCCAATTGCTGTCATCACTAAGGCCACTGCTATCACTTGCACGGCTAACACTAGTCTTTGCACTCTCAAGAGAATCACCTCTAACACTAACACTCCCTTTTGTACTCTCACAGTTTCTCTCCATACTCAGCATACCATCACTTGTAATAGCATCACTTCTGTATGTACTGGCACAACTATTGACGATGCTCATAGCTGTGACAACACCAGTACTGTCAATGCTACTGTGTGGACTTACATTACCGCTTGGAGGCAAAGAAGCATCCCACACACATTCCTTCTCCTCTGAATCACGCGGAAGGGGAGAATTTTCTGCATGTTGTGATGCATGAGGAACTGAAAATGGAGAAGAGAGAGTGACTAAATCATTTGGTTCTTCAACCAAACTTTCAGCTGGTGAAAGAACAATTGGGCTTGGTTTCTTAGGTGGTACCCTAATTGATAGGTCTTCTAGGAAAGGCCCCTTCACAGACATATTCTTCATGAGGCATGCAGCCGCAGATTTCTTTTGCCCGATTTGTACATACATAGTCTTCATTAGATCTGTATCAATCGGTTCTGGTGGATGACTGGCACCAGAAAAAGAACTAGGGCCACCTTCATCAAAAGAATCACCACTTCCCTTAGAAGTAATAACATCAATTATTAGCTCTTCTTGTACTGGTAAAGAGTCTTTTCCCTTCCACAGTCTTGCAGGGAGAGGTAAGTCCATAACTTGAGAGCCGTGTGCATTAAACCGTCCAACTACTTCTCTTACCATGCCTGAGTGGTGCTTCGGTGCTGGACCCACTTCTCTTCCAAAGGCCATGCATGTATTTGATACCTGACCTACAACAGGCAATTTTCCAGGATGAGCCTTTGATTCTGGAACCCTCTCCATATCCAGTAACTACGTAACATTACATGTAATCGTGTTTCGATGTATTACCCTGCAAATGGAGATTGGAGAATTCAGTAGGTGCTTCATTTTACTGAAAAACTTGATCACCATTAAACAACTTATCCACTCTTTGAGTCGTCCCTTCCTAGTTCTGGTGTAATGAAGAAGCATATAGTCATCTGTAACTTCCTATCCCCTTTCCCCAACACCCAAAAGAAAGGAGTATCACAGAGCCATCTAGTAAAAAGTAATAGATATTTTCTGTTCATTTGGGAAAAATTGAATCATAGAAGAGGGAGGATGGAGGGTTCTGAGGCATCCATGAGCAAATCTACAGCATCAGCATCCATGTGGATGCCAATATATGTATCTAGAGCACAAAATAGCAGTAAAATCTATTTGTTGATTGAGTTTCTTAAATTATTTGTGCTAAAAAAAAAATTCTGAACTTCAAGTTTCTTTTCCCTGCTCAAATTTTCTCGCAAAAATAGCGAAAAATACAATTTTAAATATCCAAGAAAGAAATTAGCAATCATTTAGGAAAGTATCAAGCATATAGATGGTGGTGCGTGTGTGTATTCGTATATACATACGTATATATAATCCAAATCCTCACTGACCGTCTACTGTGATCGCCTTGAACGATAAAAACCTTTGGGCAGCAAACCCTAATGGGCAAAGTTCCTAGAAGAAGAAGCTCACTGGATCAAGCAACTAAAATCCAAGAGTAACTCGATCACCAAAATTCTTAAATTCACTCACAATCAAAGGGAGCACTAATACCGAGACTCTAATCAATTAGCAAAGGAAGAGCTGAAGAAAGCAATAAAAGCGAAATTCTCCGAACTTTCCCATTCCTTACATAAACCCTTCAATTCCACGCAAAACCAAAGGGAAATAAAAAAAAAAAAAACAGGGGAATCCAAAATTCTGAGACAGGGCAACAGAAAGAGATCTCGGAACCCCAAAAAATTACAACATAAAGAAAAAAGAATAAAACAAGGAACATTCAAACAGAGAACAAAGAAACGCACCAGTGAAACGAAGAATATGAATCTGTATGAAGTATCCTGTACAAGAATATTAGAGCTTGTATAAGGCTAAGAGTTTGAGAGCTAGCTGTTTGCTGATTCTCCCTCTCTCTACAAAACTAAACTAATTAGAGAGTACAGTTTCTCTCTCTAGAAGCTTTGAAATGATAACAAATTAAAGATTTGTAGAGCCCGAGCAATCGAAGCTCGAGCTCTTCATTCTCTCACTGTCTCTAACAAATTAACAATACACTCTCTCTTAATTTGTTTTCTTTCTTCTTTTTCTATAGGGTGGTTCTGCAACTGCAACTAAAGCTTGTGCTGATGGGTTTGCAGCTTTTGCTTCTTTCTTTTTTTCCTTTGCTTTGTATGCCTATGGGCAGCGGGCACTTTAGCTGAGAGAAATAAGAGAATATCACTGAGTCTGGGTAAGATTGTGGGACCCGTGGTCTTCGGGTGACCCAGATGTGGGATCCATTCTGTTTCTTCTTTAAGCTACACTTCTTTTCAAGGAGTGGCCTCTGTCTTGTGACCATTTTTCAGGATCGGGTTTGGATTATGGTAATGGTGTCGCATCACTGTCACTCGCATTATGAGCGCGTGTTGATGTCTTTTATTATTATTATTAGGGCAAATTACAATTTAATTACTGGATTTTGGCCTTAACAACGAAGTGATTTCTATATTTTGAGCAATACATTATTTAATCCCTGTATTTTGACACCCTAAAATTATTTAGTCTTTTCGTCTATTTTTACCGTTAAACGCTTGTAAAAAATTAAAATACCCCTCTTTCTTCCTTAAATTTTCTATCCCACCCATTTGAACATGGAGAATTAAATTTTTAGAATTGGTTTGTTTATTGAAACTATTGCTATTCGATATGGATATGATTGTTGGTGGAGGATTGCTTGCCATTAATAATTATGATATTTATCATTCTAATTTTTTTTTTTAATTTATCAAAATCATAAATCAAATTTAAAACTGAAATCAAAACTCATATACAATATTGCAATTTATAAATTTACATTGCATTCTCAAATTAAAAACTGATAGAATAAAATAAAAGAAAAAAATTATAGAAAACCAAAGCTTTGGCAGTGGAACCCAACAATCACACATTCGTTGTCTACGGCGATGATGCTTAGTAAGCAGCGAAGCACAGATGATGAAATTGCATAAATAAAGAGAGAAAAATAGAGAAAGATAAAGAGAAAAATGAGAGAAAGATAGTACACTTCATTACCAGCAAATGGCAAAAAACAACAAATTCACAATAAATTTTCAAACTAAAATTTACTCAACATGCTGCAAGGATGAAGAAAAAATTAATAAAAATCTTCAAATTGTATCCTCAATATGCAAATTCAGAGTCACACTCAATTACAAACAACAATTTTTAAAAAATTACAACAAATTAATTTACAATCACCAAAGTAAAAACCATAAAATATCAATTAAATCTGGAAAAAAAAAAATTGGCCAAAGAAAATGGAATTCAGAATCTTGGCTCCAATGAAAAGACTCACACCCAAACCCAAACCCAAAACTCCTTGCAGGTCTTTAACCAAAAAATTTGTCACAGAGTAAAAAACCCAACAATTATTTTGAAAATTATAATTTTCAACCTCTTTGAGAACACGAGACAAAGGCAGAGAAGGGTGGTCTTTGTCTCTCTCAATGGTATGTAACAAATACAATTTCAAAAGAATAACAGAGAGAGAGAGAGAGAGAAACAAATTAAAGAAGGATCGAGTCAATTGTTTCCCCAATTTTCATGCTCTGTTTTTGAATTCCTTCGAGGTTGGATTTGGGCATGCGATGGTGAAGATTGGACAGGCGATGGTGAAAGATCGAGCCGCCAGTGAAGACTACACTACTCTTCATCTCCAACCAGATGAGTCTTCTTCTCCAACAATGGTGACTGCACTGCTTTTCTTCTCCAATAATGGTCGTCTTCTTCTCTAATTTTTTTCTTTTTTTTTTATTCATTATATATATAATATATATATTAGGAAAAATTTATTGGCAGAAATGTAAGCATGAATAGGAATCTCACCAACACTGACAATGATATTTTAGGTATAAAATTTATTTTCATTTTATTTTCAATTTTTTATTTTAAAATTTAAAGGAAAAATTAAAAAAATTAACAGAATGACTAAATAGTATAACAGAGATAAAATATAAGGATGTAATCATGTATTTCTTAAAATATAGGGATCACTTCGTTGTTAAGGCCAAAACTCAGGAATTAAATTATAATTTACCCTTATTATTATTATTATGGACTATTGCTAATGACTAATGTTTTTACATAGGATATATTCAATTTATCTTTTAATATTATATATATATATATATATATTTATAAAGAACGATGAAATCAGTTGTAAGTGGTAATGATAAAGTGGGCCTTGGATTCTCATTGCTTTATCATTTTGACTTGCCATCATAAGCCTTATTTAGTGTTCATGAGAATTGTGCAGGTTAGGCATTGAGGAAAATTATAAATGTCGAAGATAAAATTTCTGGAAGTAATGAGTTTTATTTAAGCTTAATTTTTGTCCGATTTGGATTGCAGTATTTGTTAGACTATATAATTATTAATTATAATTTATAATGATTGTATATATTGGAACAAAAAAAGTTTTTATTTACAGCAGAAAAACTATTTAAAAATTAAGAAAATATGAATGAGATTTTTATTAAAAAAAAAAAAGTAAAATCCTTTTATGAAAAATATAGAGAAAATAATAATATTAAAAAGAGTGCTTGATATATGTTCTTGACATACATTTGGATCATATGGATTCTGATTGGTGCATTACACTGCAATGCAGGGGTTGTGACAGTTTAGTGCAATTATGAACAGTCCATTATTAGAAATGTGTCTCCTCATACCAATAAAATGTCTCGTTGGATTGGGCAGTGAGCTAACAGAGAGATAATGTCCAAAAAACCCTTACAAAAGCCAGGCAAGAATAAAGCCGAAAGTGCATGCTCTATATTCGTTAGTATATTTGGAATCTAAAGTTGACAAGTAGTACTCATAATATTTAATTTTTTAATATATATATTGTGGGGTTAGGTCAAGTCCAACCAGATTTCTATAGCTAATCTCGAGCCTAACTAAAAAATATTAGGATTTTTAAGAATTCGAACTGGGTCGGACCTGTAAGAATAATCGGTATTAGGAGTGAGCACAGTGATAAAGTCACAGTTTTAAAAAATTTCTAATCAAATAGAAATTTTAAAAATTTGATTATTGAGATTGCGATTTATTTAGAAAAATATTTAAATTAAATTATTTAAATAATTATTTACGATGTTATTTATAAATTTAAAATTTTGATTTCAATTTAAATTTGATTTAATGTGGTCTTAGATATAAATTTATTATATATATAAAATATATTATTAATAAATACACTATTAATATATATATAAGTAACAGTGTATATGTTAATATATTATAAATTTATAAATATATATAAATAAATTAATTGATTCTTAAATTCAGTGATTTAATTTTAATTTAAATATGATTTAATTCTTGATTTTAAAATTCAGTAATTTAATTTTAATTTAAATATGATTTAGTTTTTTATTCGGTAATTAATACATTTATAATTTCGTCTCAATACATTTTCATTAATTCAATTTGTTATTTTTATTGAGTCTCAGAAAATTTTATTTCCCATTATTTCTCGGTTCAAGGATTTTGGTAAGGGTTAGAACTCTCAGCATCTCATCCACACCCTAACCTTTACTATAACCGGTTCCAGGTAAATTATAAAGTTCTTTTTTTATTGAGTATCATGTCACATCATCATCATCATCCATGTGGGCCCATACAAATTTATTTTTGCTTTCTTAAATCGTAACTAAAATGAATCTTAATTAATATGCGACTCATATTAATATTAGATAAATAAAAATTTTTAGTTTTTTTTTTTCATTATGATGAATATATATATTTTATATTAAAATTCCAGTTAATTGTCTTAATAAATAAAAAAAATTTATTAAAATAATAAATACTTTTTTCATCTCAAAAAAATAATTATATTTCATTTTACATATAAATTAAAAACTTTAGTTATTTTTTTATTTTTTACATTAATTTTATCATATTTTTCTTAAAATATTTCAACTTAAAATATTTCTATTATACATTTTTCAATATTTATAACAATTAAAATATTTATATTTTCAACTTAAATTTATAACTTAATATAAAAAAATAAAAATATAATTAAATATGTGGTAATATTAATATTAATTAATAAAAATATATATTTAATAATTATTTATTAAATTAATATTTTAAAAAATGAAATAAATTATAATTTAGAACTAATAAAAAAAATAAAATCATTGTTTTAGAATGAACATCTTTATTTATTCAACAGTGATGTGACCTAAATATTCTAAAAAAAAAAGACGAGACCCAAATAATCTTAATTCTAAATGATCTAATATTCTAACCATTTATTGCTGATATTTAAAAAATACTACAGGAGTAAAGAAAAAAAAAAAAAAGCTGATTTGATGGCACAAATCCCCATGTGGGACCCAGAGGAGTGCAAGAAATTCTTCAACAAAAGGGCACCGTACCGGTACCCTTGGGTACCGCAGTGCGACCCCGAAACAAGGGTCATTTTTGACATTGTGAAAAATGACAGGTACGCGTGCATGGTCAATGTCTAGCTCTAGCATGCCCGTCGTCAATAATAATAGACAAAAGCGTCAGTGAAAACGGTTACTCTAGGGCATATATTATTAGGGTACCCTCCCCTACAAAAAATAAGAGAAGGGCTCAGTGAGTGGTCAGCTTCTTCTTCTTTGCCCGTATAAACACTTCTTTGCTGCTTCCAGCCTACCACGATGATGCAATACTTTTCTTTCCTTGATGTTTTTTGGAACATTTTGTTGTATGTTTGAGCATATGTATATATTAGGTTGATCACGCTCGCATTAACATGTGGCCAATTCCATTTATTTTTGGGTTCAATTTGGTGAGGTTTACCCCAAGATGTCGCCATGCATGGGCTTCATAACATGGCCTTCTTAATTATTATAATGAATGGTGAATATTACCTCTAGAATCCTCGACTCGAAAAGCATTGAGCATTGATTGCCTTAACCTTAGTAACATGTCTTCTTTTTCTTCCTCTTCTTTATATATATATATATGGTAGTTACATGTTCATGCACTGTACGATCTATTTATTTCTTAGATGATGATTTAAAATGCAGGGAAATTTATGTAAAATCACTCAAGTGAATGGTGACAAAATCAATTTGGAAATCACTGTTTTATTCTACAGTGGTTTCCACTTCACTTTTAATAGTTTATATAGATATTTTTCATTCATCCTATGATAGTGAAGGTCATAGACAACAAAAAAAAAAAATCGTAAGAGAATGAAATTATATGAACTAAAATGCGTATAATTGTGAAAGCCAGTCAAAGAAACTTTCCCCAAATTGGTATCCAACTGAACCTTTTTTTTATGGCAGAAATTCCATGTACACACGTTAGTTTAGTTACCTTTTGAAAATTAAAAACAGTAATAATTTGCTAATAAATATTTAAAGAAAAAGATAGGAGATGAGAAAATGGAGTGAAAAAAAATTTTGATGGATGATGTGGATCATGATTGGGCAACTTTATTGATGGATGGTCGCGATCAATTGGACAAGTTGTCATGTGAGATCTCCAATCCCGTGAAAAAGTATACAAATGTAGTTGGTGATTAAAATGATTAGGCAAATATTTTACGAGTGGATGCAAAATCCTCAAACCCAAATTTCAAAAAAAGAAAAAAAGAAACTAAAGAAGCATTTTGTAATCAATATCTACCTGTGGCCTGTGGGGCTTCGCATTGTTCCCTTGCTTTTTGAAAAGAGGCAAATTAGAGGTTTGAAAATGTAGGCTTATTGGAATTAGGAAAAGGGAGGCATTCAAAGGTGGGTTCTCTCATGATTCTTTTCTCACCAATGACTTTCTTGGTGGATCATTTTTTGTTATTACCTGGGAATCCTGCACTAAATGTGGAGCATAAGCTTTAATTTATTCTTTGGCAATTTCTGCGATGCTCCCACCGTATTAATACGCCAGGCAAAATCACCGTTAGATTAACATGAGAAGAATTTTCACCGTAGGATTGTTAGGGACTGAATTAACTGGTTATGCTGTGAACCAGTTAATGAGATTTTAAATATGAATAAAACATTTAACAAAACAGAATGTCTCATCTTTTTTGGGTTTTAAAATTATATTAAATTATTACTGTATTTTAAAAATTACATTTATTTATTAATATTTGTCCTATGAGTCCCACCATTGACTCATTGTAGATTAGAGAAGCCAAGTGGCAGCAGCAAAAAGGAAGCTCTTTCATCGGATACAGCCGGTTGCATCATTGGCGTAACCTTGTGGATGGCGTACCACAGAATGACTTTTTTTTTTTTTTTTTTTTTTTTTTTTTTTTTTTTTTTTGTGGTTAATTAATTTATTTTTAATTAAAAAATTAATTTAAAAAAAAAAAAGCAATATTTAATTAAAGGACCCAAAAAAAATTTGGACAAATTTTTTAAAAAAAAAT
>CANXYC010895724.1:0-10756 GCA_948193065.1 Aleurites moluccanus | reverse complement strand
TTTGGTATTTTAGAACATTCGGTATCAATGAAATAAAGATATATAACAATATACATTTATTAGATAAGAGAATAGGGTTACACATTCGAAGGAAATCAAAGGTATTTCACAATAAAGGGTTCGACCCATTTGGGGTTTTTCCCAATGGTATCCAACAATCAATTTTATCAAATTCGGTAATTTAAATGATGCATGTAAAACTCACCTTAACTTTTCAACAATCAATTGCTTAGCCAATCTCACCAATTTCCTCAAAAATCCACAACTTGACTACTTTGAGGACTCAATCTCCATAATCTACAATTTCACATTAAGTTGTTCATCAATTTCATGTTCTCTTATACTCAATTAACTAATTCAATCATAAATGTATGAATCCCATTACTAATTCATCAATTCAATATTCAAAGTTTCACATAAGCCCTAGAGTTTAGGGATTTCTATTATTTAGAGTTAATCTAGCTAAAATAACTCTAAACCCATTCATTTCAACCCAACACTATCTATTTAATCCATAAAAATTAACAAATGAACATATACCTCAAATGGTGCTCACGGCAGAAATTTTCCTTTGCTGTCGCTGCCTCCTTTTCCAGCCTCTCTTTCCACGAGTTAAGGCTTAAGGAAGATGAACACAGGTATATATATATATAATTTCCACAAATTTCTTCCAGAAAAATTCGGTGGAAAAACGTGAAAATCGGGTGAAGAAGACGATGAACAGTAGTCATGCTTTGGGAGAAGAAAGGACGAACGCAATGATGATAAAAAGAAAGGAAAAAAAATGACTTAACGTTTTTAAGTATCAGTTACTGCCTCTCTTAAATAGGCTACTGCCTATTTGTTAAAGTCTCATTACTGTGCACTAATGAATCCCGCCTCGCCAAAATTCAATTTGCTGGTCCAGCTCGCTGCTTGCCGGCTCACCAGACCCAACCCGCCATTCTCAGTTAGTCAATGCCTCTTCACATCGCCGACTTGCCTTTGCCAGTTCACATATGCTGGCTCGCCAATGTCTCTTCGCATTGTCGGCTTGCATATGCCTCTTCGCATATGCCGGCTCGCACTTACCTCTTCGCCTTTCCTCTTCACAATGCCGGTTGCCATTGCCTCTTCGCAATACTAGCTCGCACTTCCCTCTTCGCATTCTCACCTCACATTCTCCTCTTCGCATTCCCAGCTCGCACTTCTTCTTCGCGAGGCCAACTCGGCAAGGCCTCTTCGCAAGACCAGCTCAGCATTGCCGCTTCGCGAGGCCAGCTCGCCAATGCCAACTGGAAACCCTTAACCCAGTTTCCACGGATTCGCTACTGCCTTAAATTTCTCAATTCCTTAACACTTAATATTTCTCATGCAAAATTTCAATAACTCAATCAATATTTCTCACAAAATTTTCCATACTCATTTTCTATCATTATCCAAAATAATTAATAAGTAAATATTTATACTTATCTCGAAATTAATTAATTAAGCCAAAATAAAAATAAATTTGTACACATAAATATATATATATACACACCAAGATTGTTTAGGAAAAATGATATGTGTTACAACTTGCCTACGTCCACTCCTCAAGATCACACTTGAGTATTTTACTTGATCCTTTTGCGAGTGCAAGATCAAACCCAAATATTTATGCTCACACTCAAACCTTATAAAATATTTTCAAAGGCTCATACTTTAAACTTTTATAAGTATTTTATCCAAGACTAACACCCAAACCTATACAAGTGTTTTACTAAGACTCACACTCAAACCCTTAAGAATTATAAGAGACGAGAAGAAGAAAATCTCCTTTTATTTTTTCCCAACTCTCAAACAATGAGTCTTAACCAACTCAAAAACTTACAACTAATAGCTCACAAAAATGGTTTTACAATAAATAAACTTTTCAAGCTATAAATATGAATGATTTGGTGCAATAGCTCAATAATATTTTCTCAATTGTTATTTTCTTATTTCTAAGCTTCCCATCAACTCATATTTATAGCCTTGGATGAAATATAGTCGTTTGGCTTTATTTAATGCAAAATAGTGCAATTGACAACTTTTCCAATGACTAGTTGTTATTGTTGTTTTTCTAGAGTAGCGGAGGCTACTTAATTAGTAGCGGGCACTACTAAACTCATTTCCCAAACTTGAGCTACTGGACCTTTTGGACTTCTAAGTAACAGCTACTACTGATTGGTAACGAGTGAGACTTTATTTCTTCATATATTGAGCTATACAACTCCAAATATTTTCTTTTTAGAAAATTTGAGATGTCTACTATAAATTTATAGCTTATGCAACTACAAAATCATCCATCTTCATAGAGATATCTACTACAAATTTATAGTTTATGCAACTCCAAAATCATCCATCTTCATACTCTAAAAAATTTGAATATTTTCTTGCTCCAATCTATAAGATAGTTTGAGCATACTTTACTAATTCTTCAATTTCTCCTTTTGTAGAAATTAAAATCACTTGATTCTTTTTCCATATAAAAGTAGACATCTGGAGCTTCAATTATATGAAATTTAATGTCAAAATTCTTCTTATAGAATTCCCAGAAATATTTTCAAATTGTCTCATCTGTTTTATCCTAGTATATCAACTTAAGTATAATTCATTCAAAAATTCATATCTTCCTTTTCCAATGTCCAATGCTCAATCTAATTTCTGTTTCCAAAACTAGACATCCATATATGGTTGTTCTATCAAATTCTTCCAATTTATACAGATTATAGCTTCAATCTAGACTTTGGGCAAATCGGTCAGTAATAGCTATACTTTTTTGACTGATTTTCTTTTTATCTACTTGATACTTCATGGCTTCACTCCCTGATATTAATATGAGTTTAAATTTCATATTAAACTTTGCCATTTAAGCTCTTTCAAATGTGTTAAACCTATAGTTTAGCATTGGTCATGATTTCTCATGTCTTAACTAACTCAAACAAAATTGTTAGCATAATTAACACATTAATATGTTTTGTTATCATCAAAATCAACATTAAACCCAAAGGGTCCAATAGTAGCATAATTGGAACAAAATAAAGTGAGCAAATGAAGGAAAACAAAGAAAACAAGTAAACAACTACCTAAAAGAAAGTGATGTCAAGAGTGCAAATTACTCTAAGCAGCTTATACTTATACTTTTGTATAAGAAGACTTATTTGGCTGCTAACGAACTTGACAATTGTTTATCTAGTGTAGTTTTCTCTTTCTTGCAGAATAATGAAGACGTTTTTCCCAAAGTAGCGTTTAATGGATTACCACTTATATAAGATATCGATTTGAAGATAATTCTTTTTGAAGAAAGGGAGAATAATACGATCCTAAAAATCTTGCAAGAAGATAATGAAGGGATTCAAGGTTATACGAATCAAGTATAGTTCCAAGGTGTTTTAAATCATCAAAGAAACATGAAAAAGAGTACAATTGTTTCAATTCACATTCTTGTTAATTAAAGGAGGAGTAGCTTGAAAGGAAGCTGTAGAGAAATACAAAGTGGAACTAATGAAGAGGAGCTTAAGGGAATCATCCATGGAAAACAGTTCATCAATAAGATATAAATAAGAGTGAAATTAATCTACTACACATAAATATAAGAGCTAGAGCCAAAAGTAAGAAAAAGACTTTAAATGGGTTAATTAAAATGATATGGGCTAAAAGATTTGCCCAAAGGTAAGATTGTATCCAAAGGAGTTCAAAGGGCCTAAAACCTAATTCAAACCCAGGATCAAGCCAAAGAGGTTAAATTCCATTATAAGCATAAATAAGGTCGAATTATTGTAACACCTCAAATTTTTCGGTAATTATAAATAAGACCCTAAAATTAATATAGTTGATTTTATAGTCCTTAATTAGACAGTTAAAGTAAAATAATGATCTAGTACCCAAAATAGATAGTTAAAGGTAAAATAACAGTTTAGTACTTGAATTTCAAATTTCATACCTAATTTAACACAAAATTTCACCAAATTAATTTTGAGACCTAAAATTTACATGACAAATAAATTATAAAAATTAGTAGTATCTAAAATGAATTTGGGGCTAAAGTGTAAATATAAAATTTTTTTAGGGCAAATTTATAAATAAAGAAAGTTAAGAGGCTAAATTATAAATATTAAAATTCCAAAAATATCTTAAAATTCTAGAGAATTCTAGTTTTGGCCCAATTTTTCTTTTTCTTTCCCTATGGCTGCCGAACCACCTTGCTCGTTTCTCCACCTCCATTTTCTTCTTCTTCTTCCAAAATTCTTCCATTCAAAACTTTTCAAACTTAAACCTAATTAATTATACACCCTAAATTAAACCTAAACACCTAATAGCAACAAGAATTCTCACTAAAAATCTAAGAAAAAACTAAAAGTTTCTAAGGGAGCAAAGTTGGAAAATTGAAGAAATTTGAGGTAATTACTCTAAACTTGTTTTCTTTCCAATAATTATGATTAGTTTGATAGTTATAAATGATTAATTAGGAATTAGAAGCATATATATAGTTATAGGGAACTTTAGGCTTATAATAGGGATTATATGAAAAATCAAAATTCAAAATAGATGAGTTTAATTTCTAATGAATGTAGAATATGTCTATTTATATCCAAATGAGTATAAAACATGTGGAATTTATATTGTAGAAGTAAGGAACAAAAGAAAAAATGGTGGAAGTGATGATGAAGAACAATTGTGCTTAAAGTGAATTTTGATGTTTTAAAGTGATTTTGCTCCAAATAAACCTTAAGATGAGTTATAAATACAATATTATGCCCATTTGAATCCTTGGCTCAAATTAAAAAGCCCTCCCCCTAAACACCCATGTATGGCTGAATGCCCATTTCCTTTTTTCCAATGAATTTTTATTAATTCTTTGCCTATATTTACCTTATTTCATTTGCTATTTGGACAAATTTGATACTTGTATATTTTGATTGTGTTGTGAGTTTGTTAATTGATCAAATGGACTTCCATTGCCAAAAACCTTACTTTATGCTTGTTAAAATTTTGACGACAATGTGTTTGTTAAAATGCCTCAATGAAACCAACTTTCAATCCACCAAATGTTTGACCTAAAGTTTATTATCATTTGACACTTGAATTCCAATGGAACTTAAACCTAGCTTAACTAATTAACATTGATCCAATTTCATGTGAAATCCCATACTTGGTTATTATTATTGTAACACCCTATAAAAGCATAATAAGTTTTTGTGAATAAAATTCTCAGTATGTAGTTTGAAATTATTGAAATGACTAAAGATACTTTTAGAAACTCAGTTAGAGCGAAAATGAGAAAATTTTTCAGAAATTATCGGTACTGATATCGCTGCCGCAAAAATAATTGTCCGATCGACAGATGAATTTTTCATTTTGACTGGAGGATAAATGATAGTATATATGTATGTGTAAATACAGCAAAAAGAAATATGTGAAAAATATTTAAGAACACTGATAAAGTAAGCAATGACAAAATTGTAAATAAAGAGGACTTTAGGGGTATAGTGGAATTTCGACAGTCTGGTTTCAGAATGGCTCTGAAACTATTTTTATTAAATAGTATTAATAAAAATAAGATGTTTGAATATTCACTTTGAAATCCAATTCCCGACGAAATTGTCAAAGTAAATTGCCGAAGGAAAATGTGGCAAAAGCACAATTTAAGGTAAGTTGAAGGACCAAAAAAGAAATTTATCATTTTGACTCAGTATATAAGCTTGTCTTATTAATATTTTTGCCCATTTTCTCTTCTTCCATTCATAGCTCTCATTCTTCTTTTCCAATTGATTTTTCCTTCCATTTTGTTAAGGAAAATTGTTGGAAACTTGATTTAAACCACAAATTATCCATCCTCCATCAAATTCCATCCATAGAAAACAAGAAATTTTGAAGAACAATACGCTTTGGAATTTCGGCCATTTCAAGCTTTTGAGGTATATTGTGATTTTGTTTGATTTTATAGTTTAATTAGGGTTATTTGATGTTAGTTAGATTGGGTAATTAGTTTAATTTCATCAATGTCACACCCCAACTCCCGTGGTGCTACGGTTCTAGGGCAAGGGTAGGCTTCAGGGCACCATAAACCCGTAGAACTCACAAATCATGAATCTCATACAAATTATATCATTTACAAAATCTTAATATAATACCATGTTCATGTCCATGCATACAAATAAATATTAATCTTATCTTACTATTATCATTTTATATCTTTCTCTTGTTCCTTAATGATCAAAAGAGACATCTCACATCACTGAGGAATAAGAGTACCCAAAAAAAGGTAGCAATAATACATCAAAATATTCTAGTATCCTCGAAAGACTAACTACAGAGCTCTAGAGTTCACTCCAATACATATTATAGCATAATACCATTAATATATGTAAAATATCTCAAAAGAATTATTATAATGGAGCTTCTTGGAGTAAATAAGTCAAGAAGCCCGATCTTCTCTATTAGCCCCCTCATGAGCTACGCTATTACTTGAAATCCATAGAAAAGGAGTGAGCCTTCAACTCAGTAAGATATGAACATTATACAATAAGAATTGAATATCGAATCATGGTCATGAACAAATAATTATACATATAAGCATGAAAGAGGTCATGAACTTTACTTGAAAGAAATGTGGTTTTCACAATAATTTGGCTATATAAAATTATGTCAAATTCAAATCATGGTTCATATTTAGAACAAAGAATGCCCACAAAGAATGGCATTACCAAATCTCATCTGGTAGAACTGATCACATATCATAACATACGTATCGGTAGCCTTGCTACCTCAACGTGCACACATACTTGGCCAGGCATGCGCCTAGAGCTCCTGGCCCTCTAGGTGGAACACTGATAAAAACCCTATCGGCTGGGCTCCCAAAGTGCACAATGGACCAATGAATTTACTCTCATTGGAAAGAGCGTTCTATCCATGGGTTATGGGTTTTAAAATCATAAGAAGCATATTAGTTGAAAGACCATCATCATGTAACATCATTCAAATCGGGTTTGCAAGCAAGAATAAATGGACTTGATCCAAGAAGGTTGATCAAGCCATTTTTATTATACAAGTATATAAATACATACAATAGAATAATCAATTGTAAGAATACTTGGTTACTTAATTTCAAGAGCAATAATCAAATAAAATGTTCATACTTACCTCTTACATAAATTTCTCTTAATTCCTCCTCAGAATTCTGCTTAATTAATTCCTCCATCAATTTGAATTTCTTCTCCTAAAAAATTTCCCAAATATACAAAAATTAGGATTTTTCCAAACCAATAATATTCAACATGATTCCCTAATGATTAATTATCTTAGAGTCTCTATTCTTAATTCCCAACAATAATTTCATTAATCTCTTTAAAGAAAACTGCATTTAATTTGCATTAAATTTTCGGAGTTACTGTTCATGACAATCTCAACCTCCAAATTTCTCCCACATTAATTACCATTAATAGCTTCAGATCACTAGAAATAAATTCTGTACACCCAGAATTAATTATCCTAACCCATAAACTTAAATAAATCCAAAGAAAATAACTTAGGAAGAAAATTTACCTTATTTTCTTCAAAACTGAGATTTCTGCAAATACTGCTCAAATATGATGATTCTGCCTTACTATAGACTAATCTAGAAGTTTATTACATTAATTTGAGTATTAATGCCTTAGACAAGAAATGAAAATATTCTGAGAAAAGACTGAAATTAAACAAAGGAAGAAAGAAAGAAAATCATGGAATGCTACTGGGGTTCACTAGGTTTAAATAGACACTGCCCCAGAAATACGTTAGCCAGCTCGCCTCGCCAGACCTGCCTTGGCAAAACTACCTTGCCTAACCAGCTCGCCAATCCCACTTCGCATTTCCAGCTCACACTTGCCAGCCCGCCAATCTTGATCCAGCAATGCTACCTCGCACATTCCAGTTCGCATATGCTACCTCACATATGCTGCCTCGCCAATGCTTTTTCGCCTCTTCGCTTCTTTGCGAACTACCACTTTGCACTTTTTCTCTTCGCACAGTGCCTCTTCTCCAAAGCTCTTTGCCTTAGCTCTTCGCCAAAGCTCTTCGCCTATTGCCACTTTGACAACCTCACTTTGCTACTTCGCCATCATGCCACTTCGCATTTCCAATTCGCAAAATGCCTCATCGCATGTTGCTGGCTCGCCATAACAAATTCTTCTAATTTAAACTCCTGCCTGAACATCCCACACTTAGCCAGCTCGCAAATGAGTTACAATTATCCAAACTTACTAATTCTTTTTATCACTTAAAATCAACATGCAGGAGCACAACCTATCAAAATTTCAAATCAAAATATTCAACACACAGACCGTAGTGACTCTCCAAATGTCACCCAGACTCCTGCCCCAAAATCTAACCGAACAACCCTGATACAAATCACTCTCCACTGAGATATAATTATCCAAAAATTCTTAAATTTTACAGTCATCATCTCAACATACAAGGAACATTTTTCATATTCACAACTTCAACTAATTTTGCCTCAGTTATTCCCAGTAATTCCAAACAGACACTGTATCCCTGCAGAAACTCTCAACCAGACCAGCCTGGCTCAAATAGACACAACTCATGACATACAAAGAATTTTGCCAAACCATTTTACAGAATTATAGCTAAGACATAAATTAACAACTTTCATGTTTTATACTTTACCAAATTATGTCTTTAAGAATATGAAATGATCATCACAAAATCCTGCAGCAATCCAAACAGAAATTTCTGAAATTCTCAACATTCTCATTAAAATTTTGATAGGTTCTCCAAACATACAAAATCAATAACAATACTACAAAATGGCATATATTACATAAACTCTCAAAATTACATTTATACTCTCTCTCTCAATTTGAGTTAAAATCAACACCTAATTAATATGCAAAATACTCTCTATGCTTTTAAGAAAATGATCAAAGATGTTACGATAAAATAAGCTTTTTTGTTTTTTACAATTGTGAAAAAAATGACCATTGAAGGAGAATGAATTAAAGACAAGATAAATCAATTAGGGTTTGATTAATTTATTCAAGAACTTCTTTTCTTATTTGAAAATTTTTAGCCATGTGAAGTAAGTAGCTAAAATAAATGATAAAGTTTTAAGATTTCTTTTTTTATAAAGAATGGATATTTTTAGCTCAAAAAACTTTTGATTTTCTTTCCATAAAGAAAAAGGATTTGAAACATTTCAAACAGAAGATATTTTGAACAAAAAAATATATATTTTTGTATAATAAAAACATCATAATACATAAGAAAAATTAAGGAAATAATATTCAAAAATCATACTGCTATCAAATATTAAATTAGATTGAAAGTTTTAGTCTAGAAGGTCATCTAATTTTACCCAAATTTAAAATATTTAATTTTTCTTTTCAAAATTAATTTTGACCTATAAAATGATACACTTCTGGTATAAAGCAAGTTTCTCAATATTAGTAAAATATATTTATCCTTCACATTCTTGGATGAGATCTTTAACTTTTCAATTTTGAATATCTTCAGGTCTTCTAATCTCTTTCACAGACTTGATTGGATATAATTTCACAGCTTAAGCTTTCCAAGTCTTCAAGTAATCTAATATTGAAACTTCACATCTTGATATTTAGAATGCCTCCATGATTGAGATTTTCAAGCTTCTCAAAATATTTCCTCATTTGACACTTATAACATGAAACCTTATGATTATGTTTAGATAAGTTCAAAGTACAATAATCTAATTTTTATATGAGTTTTAATAATCACTAAAATCAAATATTATTTTGGAGCTAATAATTTCCTTTTTTATTATGACAAAACCAAATGAATATTACAGCTAGTGCAAACATATAATCAAAGCTAAAATGATAATATATTAAAATAAGTAAAATTAGCTCCCCTATATCTACTATCTTTCCCTGTACATAAATTAGATCAGAACAAAAAGGGATTATATATATATAAATATTTGCTCCACCTATCAATATGTCTGCATAAAAATTAAAAAGATAAAGCATAAGCATATATTAATTGTAATACCCTAGAAAGTTCTAACATATATACATGATTTAATTCTCAGTATATGGTTCAAAAGTCTTGAAATGATGGGAAATAATTTTAGAGACATAGTTAGAAAGTGAACTAGTTATTTTTCAAGAAAGCGGCGATTTCGGGAACACTGCCAAGAAATTAGCTGTCCAGTCAACAGAAAATTTTTTGAAGTTAACCTGGGAGAAAAAGATCACTATAAAGCATGTGTAATTTTGATAAAAAGAAAGAAGTGAAAATCATTTAGGAACACTGAAAAAGTAACTAATGGCAAAATCGTAAATAAATGGAAGTTTAAGGTAAATAGTGAAAATTGATCCGTCGGAGTTACAGAATGATTCTGAAACCATTTTTATAAATAATTATAAATTAAAATAAGCTTATTGACTCCCCACTTTGAAATTCAAATCCTGACAGAATTGACATAATAAATTACAGAAGATTTTGGACCAAAGTGTGATACATAAAAGTTGGAGGAGTTAGTTTTAATTTGCCAATATGATTTTTCTATATAATCAATACTTAGCAAAAATTTGACAACTTCTTCTTCTTTTTCTCTTAAGGCCGAACCACCATTGCTCCCTTCTTTCTCCATTTTCTTCTTCATTTCTTACAAATTTCTTAAGTAAATTGATGGAAAAGTGGAGTATTTACCAAGTTCTATTCATCTCCATTATCAAAATGTAGGATAAAGCAAAGGAATTCAAGGAAAGAACTCCATCAC
>CANXYC010895658.1:0-11948 GCA_948193065.1 Aleurites moluccanus | reverse complement strand
ATTATATGGCAACTCAAGTCCTTAATTATTTCCTTAAATTAATTTAGGAAACTCTCAAGTGGAATTCCTATTTCCAAAATAGGAAATTTCCATAAAAGGTAATTCTTGTCCAACGAGGATTATATGAATTAAACTTCTTTAATTCATAATCAATTCTCCAATTGAACCTTTCTAACTTAAGTAGATCATAAGCGGTATCTTGCCACACATCATGACCCCCAAAATAATCAGAAATTGCTAATGGTAAGCAGAAACCCTAACACATGGACAATATTGTGCTACTAGTCCTTTCATTCCCCTTTACCATGTTTGGTTTAATGTATGGACATTATGTTAACTCCACTAAGCTGGCTACACCACACTTAACCTGAACAGTAGTTCCTTGTAATTCGAGCATCATTACTAAAATGATTTCCTTAGAGACCATCTCTAAGTACTATCCACTTTGGCCAAAGATTTCCAGTAATGTTCTCATATAAGAGGCCTTAGGTAAAACCCTCCTTCTAATAGGAGTTATGATATCCTTTGTTGACTACTTAAATATCTACGAGTGTGTCAAACTACACCCAATGTCCACCCTACAAGCAGACACTTTGGGAGAGCTAGGTATGGAATTAAAGTATAGCATCTTTACTTTAGATCACTCTTAAGCATCTCAAGTCTAAGGACATTTGCACATTTCTATGCAGAGATAAGTCATTAACATTGTTTAGTTTTTCATATGACTATCTCCTGCGATCACTCCGATATAATTACTACTCTTAGTAAGCATCCACATGCCATACTCAAACATCTCAATATTAGCATTTTTATGAGATCAAATGATTTGATCAAATCAAATAGTATACGCATGTGCTAGTCTCTCCGAATCAATAATGTCCATTCTCATTGATTCTATGACCAAGGAAATTTAGGTTAAAACATAATTACACATGATAAGCATCTCACTATCATGACCATATCATGAATGCCTTTATGCTATGTTTATACCAAGGACTTTATTAATCAATTATGCAATATTACTCTAAATAATAATAATTAATGATTAATAAATATTGCCTTTTTATTGATATATTTCTAAAAACATCATTACAATGATTGTCTTTAGAGCACCTATACTAACAATCCACATACACTTCGACATCCTTATTGATCATATCATGAAAAGAGTAGTGGCCATTCTCTGATAAGTTTCTCCGGCATTCTTGAGTCCAAATTGCATGACTTTGTAGCAGTATGTGCCCCATTCAGTGACAAAGGTTGTATTTTCCTTGTTCGGTGGGATGACTTGAATCTGATTGTATCCTGCATATAGGTCAGTTAGGGAGACCACTTGAGATCCTGCCATACGGTAAACAAGCAAGTCAATGTGGGGTAGAGGGAAGTTGTCCTTAAAGCAGACTTTGTTCAAATCTCTATAGTCCACGCTGACCCTTACTTTTCCATCCTTCTTGGGGACAGTTAATATGTGGGCTAAATATGATGGATAAGAGATGGGCTCAATGAACTCGTTGTTCAGCAGTTTTGTTACTTCTTCCTTGACTTTCTGTCACGTCCCAAAAATTAGAATATGATGGTCCTAGGATGTAGGAACCATCTATACTACTAACACCTATAGAATCCTACTATATTATCATATTTATTCCCTATGATTATTATCAATAGTTCCATAACATCATTCACATATTTATCATTCATATTAACATCATCTAGTAATATTTTCATCACATAATATACATAATATTTTAATTTAACAATACTAAGTATTACTTACATATTAACTCACACACTTACTAACTTCTAGTCTTACATACACCATTGAGCCACTAAAATAGCAAAAAAGATAGTATGACATAGAAGTTTACATGACAAAATACTTATTCCAATAGTCGAAGAAGGAAACCTTTAGAACCACTTTTATTTTATTTCGAACCTAAAAAAGGTTAAACCACTAAAAGAATGAGTAATAAAAGAATGAGTACACAATTCAAAGAAGGCTATACGTATTCAAAATCAAACAAAATTCAAGGAAATGGGGCTTAATATGGTTCAGCCAAGGCATGAAAATTTAAGGGGGGAGGGGTTAAGGCCATTTGGCCGCTTTAGAGCAATCATGGAAATGATTCAAATAATTTATAATATGGTCATATTCATGGATAACAATATATTTACAACTCACCTTGATTTATTACTTAGCCAAAAACTCTATAGAAGCTCTAATTCTCACATTAGGAAAAAGTTCTCTTTAACCTCATTTCCATCATCGTATTCATTTTTCTTTTGATGCTACAAGATAAAATTCTCTTGTTTTAGGCTTAATTTGACATGAGAAACTTAATTCTAAGCTTAAATTAAATTAATTTCATCTAATCCTAAATTTAGGGTTTTATATAAATGAAACCCTAGGTATGTTTCTTTTCATCTTTATTTGTATGCTTTAATTACAACAATTTATTATCATAGATTAACATATAACTCATAAGAATTGAATAGGAAGAAACATAAACAATTTACCTTAACTTTGATGGAAATTCCTAATTCTTTTTTCTTGATGCAATTCAAGTTTTCTTTTGGATTTCAAGTTGGAATTTTAGTATTAATAGGTTAATTAGGCCTAGGACTTTATGTATGTTTTGTTGGTTTTAATTTAGGATGTTGAATTTTAGTGAAGGAATGAAGAAAATGAAGAAAAGGTGGTGTGTGAGAGAGGTTCGGCCAACCTTGAAGGAAGAAGGAAAAATGGCCAAAATTTTCTAAGTGTTGGATTTTATATATATTTATCTCTCTCTACAATTATCCAATTGATTCAATTCTTATTCCTAATTAAACTTAACTTATAAGTTCTAACATATTCAAATTTCACATTATTTTCATTACTACATAATTTATGGCGTTAATTTAAACTTAGGCCTATAACCAGTTCTGCTACCCTGCATTCTGCCTAAAATTCTATTCTGGCAGATTCTGTTCTTTTACTAATAAATCAATCAATACTTCATCAATTACTGTAATTCCTTTTCATATTGAAAATATACACATAAAATTATAACATATCCAAATTTTAAAATTTTTAAATTACTGTACAATTATTAGTGAATTTCCAAAGTTAAATTACTGCCCTGAAATCTCTATCCAACCATGCTCTGTTTCTATGCCTATAATTAATTCCTTACTCGTCCAATTATAAAACCATTTTATAGACATTTATATAAAATATAAATGAACATTTTTCATTTTTAAAACTTTCTTTAAATCAAAATTTAAGGTTCTTAAATTAATAGAATTTTGTAACCTATATTCTGTTAAACAGTCATTCCAGGCAGTCTATACTTATGACCTAATATCTCATAAACAACAATTCCAATTGCAAAATATTTTTACAGAAATATATATAAGACATAAATAAACACTTTTCATGTTTAATACTTCTTCTAATTCTATCTCTATCATTATGTAAAATAAAAACACAGTAGCATTTTCCTATAACCCTAATTCCAGACCAGACACAGTTTTTATCTAATAACTCTTTCCTCACTTTGAATTTTTCAAAGTCCTTTTATAGAAGTATAATTTACATATTTATCTACAAATTTTATTTTTTAATCATCCTCAAATTCAATCATTAAAATTTATAATAATAGCCACAAAGTACTACCTCAAAACAGAATTCAGAAACTACATAAACCCTAACTCATTCTTTACATTTTTAACTTAATTACCTCAATTATTTGCCAGATCAAACATTAGAACTCTTAAATAAAATTAAAAATTATAAGTTTAGAATCATTACCTCAAATCAAAATACTTGAATTTCATCTTCTTTTTGCTCCTTCAATTGATTTAAACTTCAAATTCCATCAATTTCCTTCAAAAGCTTTCTTCCTTCCATTAATTTTCTATCTTCTTTTGGTTGATTTTTCTTAGGAAGGGTTAAGAGAATTTTTTTTTTCCATACATGGTTCGGCCTTTAAGGTGTAAAAAAGGCCATCCATTTCTTCTCTTTACATATACCAAAGCCAACTTATGAAAAAGGAAGAGAAAACTAAAATTTTCTAGAATTTGCCACATGTTTCATTCCTATTAATATAAAAGAAAATCACTAAATAAAAATCTTTTTTTTTTTCATCATGGCTGACACCCTTATTAATTTCTCCATAATTTTTGTTTTGATTCAATTGGTGGGTCCCACATCTTTTAATTATTGCACTTTGGCCCAAAATTTTTCTTATTTGCATTTTTTACCCCAAAACTTTCCGTAATTTATTTTGTCTATTCTATTTAGATTCAATCTCAAGTGTGGGGAGTGAAATACCTTATTTTAAGTTGCTCTATCATTTAAAATTAGTTATGGGTCATTTCTAGATCCCAGACAGTTGATTTTCAAAATTGCCTCAAAGTTGTCTTTATTTACAATTTTACCATTACTCTCATTTTCAGTATTCCAAAATATTTTTCAACTCTTTATTTTCACCATAATTTCACATAAAATTAACTTATTTAATCCCCCTAGGTTTGGGTCAAATATTCTTAAATTAGTTGGACTGCTATTTTCTCGACAGTGTTCTCGACACCGACAATTTTCGAAAAAGTTTTGCATTCGCTTTCTAACTGTCTCTAAAATTATTTTCCATCATTTTAATGCTTTTAAACTATAAACTGAGAATTAAATCATGCATTCAAGATGGGATTTCCTAGGGTATTACAAAACTTTACTAAGCTAGTCCTTCATCTTTTCCATCCATTAGTGGTGGCCCCACTAAATAGAAAAGTCCAATAACTAATAATTAAAACCCTAAAGCCTAATATTGTAATACCCTAGAAGATCATATCTTATATGCATGATTTAATTCTCAGTATATGGTTTAAAGGTATTGAAATGATGAGAAATAATTTTAGAGACACAGTTAGAAAACAACTGCATAACTTTTTCGGAAATCGTCAGTGTCAGAAACACTGTCGAGAAAATAGCAGTCCGGACAACAGTTGAATTTTTTATTCTGTCTAGTGGGTAAAGGATCACATAAATGCATGTGTAATTATGGTAAAAAGAAAGAGGAGAAAAACATTTAGGAACACTGAAAAGTAAATGATGGCAAAATCATAAATAAATGGAACTTCAAGGAGAATAGTAGAAATTGGTCTGTCTGAATTTTAGAATGGCTCTGAAACTATTTTTATAAATAAGTATAAATAAAAATAAGCCTTTTGATTTCCCACTTTGAAATCCAATTCTCAACAGAATTGTCAAAATAAATTACAGAAGAAGTATGGATCAAAGTATGAATACTTGAAAGTTTAAGGACTTAATATATAAAAATGCCTTACAAAAATTTTGTTCATCTTCTTCCTTCTTCTTGTCTTGGTCGAACCTACTTCTCCATTTCCAAGTTAGTTTTCTTAAGAAAATTCACAGAAAACTTGAAATCAAGCTTTGTTCTTCCATCCTTCACCCATTTCTTCCTTTAAAGCACAAACAAATTCAAAGAACTTTGGAAAGGGCATTTCAGGTGGATCTTCCATCTTAAGGTAATCAATTAATTTGTTTAGTTCTATGATTTATTTGAATGATTTAGACATTGAATTATATGAGTTTTAGGTTTGATTGCATCAATTGATGCATTTGATGGTTTATCTCCAAAATTGAAAACCTAACCTAAGTTATTTGATTTGGCTTGGTGAATTAGTATTAGTTTATGTTGTTTAAGCTTATAATATGTTAATTGGAGGCTAATGGATGATTAATTTGTGATTGGTTTGGTGTAGAAAATTAAGATTTCATAAGTTATGCTTATTGCCTCTTTAAAGCTATTGGTGGGAAAATTAAGATATCATGTTCAAAGCATTGAAATTTGAATTGGAAACCATTTGTGAAATGCTTGCTTTGGCCGAACCCCATTTACTATTCATGCCTTTGATTTTGCTTATTTTTTCTTTGTATTCCTTAGCCAATTTGATTCCTTAAATGTTGTTTAATATTGTATATTTGTTATCTATTGTGTTGCCTACAATATGAGCTTGTTGTTTGATAAATTGGGCATGTCAACTTTGCACCTAAACCTAACCTAATGTCTTGCCCTATTGTGCCCACCATGAGTTTGATGAAATGCCTAGTTGTTTTGCCATTGGCCTATCATTCCTTCATCCATAGGCCTACCGATTTGAATGTCATTGTCGCCAACGACGTTGATATGCCAATTGTGCCTACCGATTAGCTATGTATAACCTATCTTTGTTACATACCTTTGTTGTTTACCAAACCAATTGTCATTGCATAACTATTGCCTATTGTTATACCTTTGATCCATTTGCTACTTGAAGTGGCTGATATTGAGATAACTACTATTGGTGATATCATTGTTGCATAATGGTATCTAATAATATATTTCACTCTTATATTGACCCTAATATGGCTTGACAGAGCTGCCGCTCCGACAGAGTAGTGTCACGAACCGGTTTCCCAAGTCGCAAGGGTCCTATGGCACAGGAGATGCCAATGGCGACTGGCACCCGTAGAACCCAACATCACATGCATCATCTGTAAACATCAATTAATTATCCATATTTATTAGTTACCATTTATTTTGTTATTCTGTCACTTATTCTGACATGCATTCTGCAATTGGCTGTACATACATATATCATGTCATAATATCAACATATACCTCAAATATATCATAAGCATTATATATATATGTTCATTTCCTAGCTAACCCGTACATACCCATGAAGCAGCTAGATAATGAACACCAAAATAATGACGTATAAAATATGTAGAAAATATACATATAGTCTGTAGCAGGTATCCACTGAAGATAGAAAACTGGATCTTGCAACCTACTCCTCTCTTGAAAGGGGTAAACAATAAAAAAGGTGAGTATGGATGATACTCAGTGAATTTACATGCATCACAATGAAATATAAGCTCAAATAATGGTTTATACAGGATAAGAAATAATAGTATAGGGTAACTCATATAAATGACATAATCAGTATCAATGAACAGTAGGAATAGCAATGGTCATATCCAATCAGGGAAATTAATATGGTGAGACAGATAAAAGGGCCATGAACTCGTAGACTATATATAATTACATAGTCGATCACATATCACATAGACATCAGACTGATCAGGTCCTATGGCTGGAACCATAAACCCTTCCCAGCTAGGGCATCAATATCAATGTGCACATTACCGACAGTATGTACCCACTACCCTATCGGTGAGGCAGCTCTGTCAAACAACATTTAGGTCAATAGAAGGAAATAGCATATCAATAGATACCATTATGCAACAATGGTACCATCACTATCAATATGATCAATATCAATCAAATTACATAAAATATGGATCAATGTCATAATGAAATACAACAATTAAGCAAGGACATATGTTATGGTAAACAATAATGGTATGGAACAAAAGTTGGTTCGGTAGCCGAAATTGGTAGGTCAATTGGCATGCTATCGTCACTAGTGACAATGGCATTCAATTGGTAGGCCTATGGCATGCAAACCAATAGACCAATGGCAAATAAACTAGGCATTTCATCAAACACTTGGTGGGCATATATTGGCAAGCCAATAGGTTAGGTTTTGGTGCAAAATTGACTTGCCCATTCAAACCAACAACAAACCACATTGGAAACCAAAGTCAAGGTATTAAGAAACACAATTTAAACAGCATTAAAATGGCTCAAAATGGCAAGGAAAAATCAAAGAAAATCAAGCAAAAACAAAGGCATTCATGGTTATATAGGGTTCGGCCACAAGTGGGATTTTAGGGCAATGTTTCAAATTCAAAATTCAATCAATTATACAAGTAATTTGATGCAATGTAAACTCACTTAATGATCCAATTAGCCAATTCACACTCCAATTGAACCAATTCCACCGAAAATTCTCAAATTGGCTACTTTGAAAACTCAACTTGCACAATCTCCAATTCTACATCAAATTAACTATCAATTAACTATCCATTCATATCCAATTAACTATTTCTAATATCAATTAACAATTCCTAACACTAATTCAACATATCATCCTTTACAACTTTAATTAACCAACACAAATTGGGGATTCCATCAAATTAGCAACAATTAAAGCAATTAAATATTATACCAATCTAATTCAACCTAAATAAACACTAAATCATCAATCAAACTCAAGAAATAAACTCTTACCTCAATATCACCCAAATGGCTGAAATCTTTATGATGAAAATCCTCCCGATCCTTTGCTCCTCACTTCAATCTAATAGTAGAAATGAGTTTAGCTAGGTTAAATTACTACTTTTCTATCAAAATCCTAAAGAAAACTATAAAGAAATGAAGAAATGGAAGATGGGAGAAGGAAGATGTAATACCCAATAATAAATATTTGATTTTATTTTATTTTTATTTCTGATTTTTGAGATGTTGTGGATAGATTAATGTCTTAGAGAAATTTCAGAATTTTTGTATGCAGGAAAGAATTTGATAGTCAGTTTGTGATTTTAAAAGAGTAAATCATAAAAGTTGCAGATTTTTATGCTATCTATAAAATCTGTAAAACTATTCTGGAAAATTCTGTATGTGAAAGGAGATATGCTCCTCAACCAGAATTTATTTGGTTCTCTTTTTCCAGCAGAAATTTTGAGTCAGTTTGTTATTTTTTTTTTCTGGAAATGATAGTGGCTGTTTAAGTTAAAAGCATAATCAGGAAAAATGTTCCTTCATGTGTTATATTAATGGCTGTGAAAATTCAATGAGATTGGATAATTGTAATCCAAGAGAAAGCTAATTTAATCAGACTTGCTTAGACAATTTTGGAGAGTCTGGGTGAATTTAGAAATTCACCATAAATTTTGTAGATCTCTTTTTGATTTGACTTTTGGTTATGATGGACACCTGAGTGTCTATTTTAAGTAACAAAAAGAATCAAGGAGTTTGGGTGTCTATAGCTCAATTGCGAGCTAGTTTGGTGCGGAGTGACAAGGGGGGTTTTCCAGCTCCGAAGAATAGATTGTGGGAGGCGGTTCCTCAATTTCAAAATGGTTAGAGACTGATTGAGCTGGAGAGGTAAGCATGGAATTATGGCCCTGTGTGTCTAAGTTAACTAGGAAAAAGAATCGGGACATTTGGATTTCTTTATCTCGCTCGCGAGACATTTTAGTGCGAAGAGGAATATGCGATGTGGCATATGCGAAGAGGGATATGCAAGGTGGCATATGCGAAGAGGGATATGCGAGGTGGCATATGCAAAGTGGGATATGCGAGGTGGCATATGCAAAGAGGGATATGCGAGGTGGCATATGCGAAGAGGGATATGCGAGGTGGCATATGCGAAGTGGGATATGCGAGGTGGCATATGCCAAGAGGGATATGCGAGGTGGCATATGCGAAATGGGATATACGAGGCAGCATATGTGAAATGGAAATAGGCGAGGCGAGTTTAGTGAAGTGGCATTTCCAAAGTGGCAATAGCGAAGTGAGTTTGGCAAAGTGGGAATCTGAGAGGCAGTAGTCTATTTAAGAGGAGATGTAGTAGCTATTTTCGCGATATCTTCTTCTTCTCTTATCTTCATTCGCTCTCATTTCTTCTCCTATATTTCTCAAATCTGTCCTATTTGTTTTTAATGCATTAATGCTCAAAATTAATGAATTGGATCATTAAATTAGTGCATTTAAGGCTTTAATCATTATTCTCAAGTCAGATTCTTCAGGAATTCAGTTTTGGGGAAAATAAGGTAATTTTCTCCAAACTTCCTTTTCTCTTTAGATTAAGAATTTTTTATAGATATAATAGATCTATATGAGTATATAGACTCTATTATAAATATTTAAGACTATTAATTTTGATTAATATTCAAGA
The DNA here is from genome assembly GCA_948193065.1 of Aleurites moluccanus. Classification (NCBI taxonomy): domain Eukaryota; kingdom Viridiplantae; phylum Streptophyta; class Magnoliopsida; order Malpighiales; family Euphorbiaceae; genus Aleurites; species Aleurites moluccanus. The sequence goes on along the minus strand of CANXYC010895658.1, from coordinate 2,099 downwards.
TATCAGAATCTATGGAATTTGATGAATATTGATATAAATAGTAAGCAAATTCTTAAACCTTAGATTTTCTTAAGAGATTAATTAAATTGATGTTAGGAAACAATAATAGAGGCTGTAAGATGATTAAAATTATAGAGAATCATATTATGTATTATTGATTAAGGAAACCCTAATTTTGAGCATTTGGGGAAACGTCATAAGAAAAAGAAACTTCAAGGAATTAAAGTAGATTTATTGGCTGTGCAAGTAGCTAAGGATAAATTGATTTGAGGTAAGTATGAACATTGCATATGTATATTGCTTCTTTGAAATGAATTGTCCAAACCTTCCTAACGTTCACATATATGATTCACAGGTTATATGATATTAGATTACTGGCCTATTAATTGAAATTCCCGGGATATTCTCAAACAAAATGACAATTTGTTCCATGTGATTACCATATACAGCAAATGACTTGATCATCATTCCTTGGATCAAGTTCATATGAAACCTATTTGTTAATTTGACTGAATTTACATTATATGTTGATGTTCTTATGACCAATATGTTTTCTTGTAAGATTGTAACTATATGACCCTATGGATAGAACGCTCTTTCCAACGAGAGTAAATTCATTAGTCCATTGTGCACTTTGGGAACCTAGCCGATAGGGTTTTTATCAGTGTTCCACCTAGAGGGGACCATGAACTCTAGGCGTATGCCTGGCCAAGCATGCATTTGCGATAAGATAGCAAGGACTACCGATGCACTCTGTTATGATAGGTAGCAAGGCTACTAATGCACTCTGCAGTTCTATCATATGATTTGACAGTGTTATTCAATTGTGAGCACTTCTGTTCTTGTAAGCATAACCATATGATATTTTCTTACCCATGTTTCTTTGGATTGAACTTTCTTTTAGATTGATCTTTATATTGCATGTTCATATCTTACTGAGTTGAAGGCTCACTCCTCTTCTGTGGATTTCAGGTGATAGTGTAGCTCGAGAGGGAGCTAATATAGAAGACTGAGCTTCTTGAATTATTCCTCCAAGAAGCCACCATTGTAATTATTTTGATATATATTCATTGAATTGTATTATGGTATTATATGTATAAGGAGTATACTCTAGAGCTTTGTAGTTAGTCATTGAGGATGATATTATTTTGATGTCTGAACTGTTACATTTTTGGCTGCCCTTGTTCCTTTGTAATGTGGGATGTATCTTTTGATCGGTATGGAACAAGAGGAAATTATATGATGATGAATACAAATGAATGAATTATAATCTTACGAATCATAGAAATGAATATTTGTAATGATAACTATATTTGATGTGAATATGTATTATGAATGAGATCTAGGATATGTGTGTTCTACGGGTTTATGGTGGCCTTAAGCCTACCCTTGCCCTATGACCATCGCACCACTGGGGTTGGGGTGTGACAAAGGTGGTATCAGAGCTATAGGTTTATAATCCTTAAGATAGAAGATAGATGTGCATGAACCCTAGTATAAGTGTTGATTAAGATAAGTACGGAGCATAAGATTCATGTCACGTCAATGTTGTGTATTCCTTTGGTATAGACATGCGCTAATCTTGTATTTTGAGTCTAAGTTTGCTTTGTTTCTCTTATCAGTATCGAGATGCCTCCACGTCGTGGTAGAGGACGAGGTCGAGGTCATTATAGGCGAGAATTGCCTTCTGAAGAAGGTTCTGTGGGTGGAAATGGAGGAAATAAGGTTCCTCTTGTGCCACTAGTAGATGTGGTTAATATGGATCAACAATTGAAACAGGTGCAAAGGAATTGTACAATGATAGCTGAATTTATTACTCAACAAAGACAACAGCAGGTACCTCCGGTACAGGTTCCAGAGATCCCTGTTCCTCCAGCAGTTCTGTAACACCTTAGCCTAAACCCTAATAGGGACCTTTAGGGAAATTATTTTCCTTTCCTTATGATGTGTTAATATTATATGTGAATGCATGGAATATATATATATATGCATGTTATATGACCTAATTTTTAGGCTTAGAGTTGGTTTGAAGTCAGTTAGGACCCAATCGGGTAAGTTTGGAAATTTTGGTAATTGGAGGACCAAATTGTAATTTTGCA
>CANXYC010895457.1:0-10042 GCA_948193065.1 Aleurites moluccanus | reverse complement strand
AAGAATAAAAGGACTTGATCCAAGAAGGTTGATCAAGCCATTTTCATTATACAAGTGTATAAATATATACAATAGAATAATCAATTGTAAGAATACTTGGTTACTTAATTTCAAAGAGTAATAATCAAATAAAATATTCATACTTACCTTTTACACAAATTTCTCTTAATTCCTCCTCAGAATTCTGCTTAATTAATTCCTCAATCAATTCCGAATTTCTTCTCCTAAGAAATTTCCCAAATATACAAAAATTAGGGTTTCTCCAAACCAATAATATTTAACATGATTTTCTAATAATTAATTATCTTAAAATCCCTATTCTTAACTCCCAACAATAATTTCATTTATCTCTTAAAGAAAAACTGCATTTAATTTGCATTTAATTTTCGGAGTTACTGTTCATGACAGTCTCAACCTCCAAATTTCTCCCACATTAATTACCATCAATAGCTTCAAATCACTAGAAATAAATTTTGTATACCCAGAATTAATTATCCTAACCCATAAACTTAAATAAATCCAAAGAAAATAACTTAGGAAGAAAATTTACATTATTTCCTTCAAACTGAAATTCTGAGGTTACTGCTTAAATCTTGATGATTCTGCCTTAATACTGAATAATCTAGAGTTCTATTGCATTAATTTAAATATTAATGCCTTAGACAAGAAATGAAAATATTATGAGAAAAGACTGGAATTAATCTAAGGAAGAAAGAAAGAAAATCGTGAAATGCTACTGGGGCTCATTGGGTTTAAATAGATACTGGCCCAGAAATACGCTAGCCAGCTCGCCATTCTACCTCGGCAAGGCTCCCTCGCCTAAGCCAGCTCGCCAAACCCACTTCACATTCCCAGCTCGCACTCCCAGCTCACCAAACTTGATCCGGCAATGCTACCTCGCACATTCCAGTTCGCATATGCTACCTCACATATGTTGCCTCGCCAGACTCTTCTCGTAACTCTTTCTCGCATATGCCACCTCGAAAATGCTTCTTTGCCTCTTTGCAAACTGCCACTTCGCACTTTGCTCTTCGCCAAAGCTCTTCGCTAAATCCTCTTCGCCAATTTCTACTTCGGTAAACTCACTTTGCCACTTCGCCATCACGCCACTTCGCATTTCCAGCTTGCAAAATACCTCCTTGCATTATGTTGGCTCGCCACAACAAATTCTTTAAAGTTAAATTCCTGCCTGAACATCCCACAATTAGCCAGCTCGCAAATGAGCTACAATTATCCAAACTTACTAATTCTTCTTGTCACTTACAATCAATAGGCAGGAATACAACATATCAAATTTTGAAATCAAATAACCAACACACAGACCTAGTGACTCTCCAAAAGTCACCCAGACTTCTGCCCCAAAATCTAACCGAACAACCCAGATGCAAATCATTCTCTACTGAGATAAACTTATCCAAAAATTCTAAAATTTTATAGTCATCATCTCAACATACAAAGGAACATTTTTCATGTTCATAACTTCATCTAATTCTGCCTCAATCATTCCCAGTAATTCCAAACAAATACTGCATCCCTGTAGAAACTCTCAACAGAACCAACCTTGCTCAAATAAATACAACTCATCACACACACAGAATTTTGCCAAACCATTTTACCAAATTATATCTAAGACATATATTAACAACTTTCATGTTTTACAATTTACCAAATTATATTTTTAAGAATATGAAATGATCATCACAAAATTCTGTAGCATCAATAAATAAAAAATTTCTGAAATTCTTAACATTCTCATTAAAAATTAATAAATTCTCCAAACATATAAAATCAACAAAAACACTACAAAAAAATAGCGGATATTATACTCTACCCACTGAAGCTGATCCAGAAGCCTGAGGCTTATGCTGACCTGATCCTCTACCACCTTCAGCAGTTCTGCCCAAATTACCTCTACCTCCTCCTAGCTGCTGACCCATGCTCCTCTCTCTACTCATCTGAACTGTAGCTTGAGAAGCCTAGTGTCTAATCTTAAAAGAAGGCCGTGGACAATCCTTGAGGAAATGACCTTGCTGTCCACATCCATAGCATGCACCTGATGCATAGAAGCAGGGTCCTCTATGAAGTTTACCACAAGTAAGACAAGAAGGATTAGTCCTAGGTGGCGTTGAACTGGTTGTACTGTGGCTTACTTGAGGAACAAATCTGGAGGGATTCGGTTTCTGCTGAAATCTCCAGGATGGTCCTCCAAATCCCCCTCTAGCAACTGACTGAGGCACAACATTCATACTCTTCACCCTACTGTCCTGCCTAGAAGAACTTCCAACTTTAGCCTTCTTCTTATCTTCTCTCTCGGATCTTGCTTCTATTTCCCTATTCTCAATCACTCTTACTTTATCCACTAGCTTGGAATAGGAATCAAACTCAAGAGTAGCCAAAACTTTAAACAACGGAGCCACCAATCCCCTACGAAATCGCTGAATCCGTGCTACTTCTAAAGGCACAAGGGTTGGAGCAAACTTACTCAGCTGGCTGAACTTCTTCACATATTCAGATACTGTCATACCTGGAGTCTGAACCTACCTCTCAAATTCCATAGCTTTATCATCCCTTACACTCTCCAGAAGAAATTCATCAAGGACCATCTCTCTGAACCTTTCCCATGACAGTTCTTCATTATTTCGAAGCATACCTGAAATGCTTCTCTTGAACCAGTCCTTCACTTCAACTTTCATCAAATAACCAGCAACTCAATTGCCCTCCTATCATGGATCCTCAAAATCTAAATTTTCTCTTCTATCTCTTCCAAAAAGTCTGTAGGATCCATCTCACCTCGATACTCTGAAGGCTTGAGCTTCAGAAACTTCATAAAAGATACTTCCTCAACCTGATGTATCACTGCAGGCGGGGTGGAGGAACTGGAATCTCTGGTACTGCTTGGACAGGAGGAGCATGTTGCTGCCTCTGTTGAGTAATAAGCTTAGCTAATACTTCATAGTTCCTCTGCAGTTGGTTTAACCGTTGCGCCATATTAGCCACATCTACTGGTGGCACAAGAGGAACCTCATCTCCTCTGTTTTGTCCCACTGAACCCTCTTCGGAAGGAACTTCTCTCCTTGGACGGCCTCGACCTTGTCCTCTTCCTCTACGCGGAGGCATCTCGATACTGATAAGAAGAACAAACACATCAGACTCCCTATGCACACTTAACACAAATATACATATCAAAGGAAACACAATTGAACGAGACATGATCCTATGCTCCGTAGTTATCTTAATCAACACTTATGCTAGTGCTCATACATCTCTATTTATCTTTTATATTAAGGATTGTAAACCTAAAGCTCTGATACCACCTTTGTCACACCCCAACTCCCGTGGTGCGACGGTTCTAGGGAAAGGGTAGGCTTAAGGCCACTGTAAACCGGTAGAACTCACAAATCATGAATCTCATATAAATTATATCATTTACAAAATATTAATATCATACCATGATCATGTTCATACATACAAATAAATATTAATCTTATATTTCTATTATCATTTCATATCTTTCTCTTGTTCTTTAATGATCAAAAGAGACATCTCACATCACTGAGGAACAAGAGTACCCAAAAAGGTAGCAATAATACATAAAAATATTCTAGTATCCTCGAAAGACTAACTACGGAGGTCTAGAGTTCACTCTAATACATATTGTACCCTAATACCATTAATATATATATACAAAACATCTCAAAAGAATTTTTACAACGGATCTTCTTGGAGTAAATAAATCAAGAAGCCCGATCTTCTCTGTTAGCCCCCTCACAAGCTACGCTATCACCTGAAACCCACAAAAGAGGAGTGAGCCTTCAACTCAGTAAGATATGAACATTATACAATAAGAATTAAATATCGAATCATGGTCATGAACAAATAATTATACATATAAGCATGAAAGAGGTCATGAGCTTTACTTGAAAGAAATGTCGTTTTCATAATGGTTGGGCTATATCAAATCATGTCAAATTTGAGTCATGGTTCATATTTAGAACATAAAATGCCCACAAAGAATGGCATTATCAAATCTCATCTGTTAGAACTGATCACATATCATAACATACGTATTGGTAGCCTTGCTACCTCAACGTGCACACATGCTTGGCCAGGCATGCGCCTAGAGCTCCTGGCCCCCTCTAGGTGGAACACCAATAAAAATCCTATCGGCTGGGCTCCCAAAGTGCACAATGGACCAATGAATTTACTCTCATTGGGAAAAGCATTCTATCCATGGGTCATGGGTTTCAAAATCATAAGAATCATATTGGTCATAAGACCATCATCATGTAACATCATTCAAATCGGGTTTGCAAGCAAAAACAAATGGACTTGATCCAAGAAGGTTGATCAAGCCATTTTCATTATACAAGTATATAAATACATATGATAGAATAATCAATTGTGAGAATACTTGGTTACTTAATTTCAAAGAGCAATAATCAAATAAAATGTTCATACTTACCTCTTACACAAATTTTTCTTAATTCATCTGAGAATTCTGCTCAATTAATTCATCAATCAATTCCGAATTTCTTCTCCTAAGAAATTTCCCAAATATACAAAAATTAGGGTTTCTGCAAATCAATAATATTCACATGATTTTCTAATAATTAATTATCTTAGAATCCCTATTCTTAATTCACAACAATAATTTCATTTATTTCTTAAAGAAAACTGCATTTAATTTATATCAAATTTTCGGAGTTACTGTTCATGGCAGTCTCAACCTCTAAATTTCTCTCACATTAATTACCATTAATAGCTTTAGATTACTAGAAATAAATTCTGTACACCCAGAATTAATTATCCTAACCCATAAATGTAAATAAATCCAAAGGAAATAACTTAGGAAGAAAATTTATCTTATTTCCTTCAAACTGAGATTTCTGCAATTACTGCTCAAATCTAATGATTCTGCCTTACTATAGATTAATCTAGAAGTCTATTGCATTAATCTGAGTATTAATGTCTTAGAATATAAAATAGAGCAAATCTGAGAAAAAGACTGAATTTACGAAAGAAGGAAGAAGGGAAAAATCGTGAAAATCGCTGCTGAGGGTGCTGGGGTTAAATAGACTACTGCCCCTGAAACACGCCAACCAGCTTCCCAAACTGACTCGGCAAAGCTCCCTCGCCTAAGCCAGCTCGCCATTCCCACATCGCATTCCCATCTCGCACTTGCGAGCCCGCCAAACTTGATCCGGCAATGCTACCTCGCACATGCTGCCTCACCAGACTCTCCTCGCAACTCTTCCTTGCATAAGCCACCTCGGCAAATGCTTCTTTACCTCTTCGCCTCCTCGTGAACTGCCACTTTGCATAATGCTTCTTCGCATAATGTCACCTCGCCTTATCCTCTTCGCCAAAACTCTTCGCCTTAGCTCTTCGCCAAAGCTCTTTGCCAACTGCCACTTTGGCAAACTCACTTCAATACTTCTCCATTATGCCCCTTCGCATTGCCATTCCGCAAAATGCCTCCTCGCATTATGCTGGCTCGCCACAACAAATTCTTCTAAGTTAAACTCCTGCCTGAACATCCCACACTTAGCCAGCTCGCAAATGAGCTACAAATATCCAAACTCACTAATTCTTTTTGTCACTTAAAATCGACATGGAGGAGCACAACCTATCAAAATTCCAAATCAAAATATTCAACACACAGACTGTAGTGACTCTCAAAAAGTCACCCAGACTCCTACCCCAAAATCTAACCGACCAATCCTGATACAAATTACTCTCCACTGCGATATACTTATCGAACAATTCTAAAATTTTACAGTCATTATCTCAACATAAAAAGGAACATTTTTCATGTTCACAACTTTAACTAATTCTACCTCAGTCATTCCCAGTAATTTCAAACAGATACTGCATCTCTGCAAAAACTCTCAACTAGACCAGCCTTTCTCAAATGGACACAACTCATCACATACATAGAATTTTGCCAAACCATTTTGCAGAATTATAGCTAAGACATAAATTAACAACTTTCATGTTTTACACTTTACTAAATTATATCTTTAAGAATATGAAATGATCATCACAAAATCCTGCAGCAATCCAAACAGAAATTTCTGAAATTCTCAACATTCTCATTAAAATTTTAATGGGTTCTCCAAACATACAAAATCAATAAAAATACTACAAAATGGAAGATATTACAACCATCGTCCCCATGTCAATAAACATGTGCTTGATTAGAGCATACACATAGGGATCACTTTTTCCTCTAGGTGGAGCTACTTATGTTCAAATTCCATTAGTTGAGTTACCGGTACACACGGTCTAATAATTTATCACTCATTGAAAAGGCATTCTTGTAACACCCTAGGAATTTCCATAGTAATACTAAAAACTTTTTTATATAATACTTATAGGAATTTAATTTTTAATTAAATCTTAAGAGTTCTATTCTTAGCATAGACCTAGTATACCTTAAATTAGGTACTAAAGCATCCTAATAAAAATAAATTTGGGGTAAATAAGGTAACTAATAAATTGATTGAATATAGGAGTAAAAATGAGTAGTAATTAACATAGAGACAAAGAATGGAAAAATTATAAATAAGTATTAAAAGCAAGAGTAAAATGAGAATTTCATAAAAATGACAGGACCCACACTTGAAATACCTATCTATTTATTCTTTATTTATTAAGTTCATCAAGAATCAAATTTCTATATATGATATATGAGATGAAACGATAGAACTACCCAACTGATGGGATACGGGTGAATACATTGGCATTGTGCACAATGATATCAAAGGGACCATTGCTAAAAAGGGGTCAACATCCTAGCCATAAAGTATGATCAATATTATGTTATTTATAGTATGTTATATGGATATATAGCATTATACTTCTAGATTATTATATGATGTGGCCTATGATATATTTCTATCTTGTATCTCTATTGTGGTATTCATCAACAATTCTATATGCTTATTGATCCCCCTAAAGTTACTTGTTGCCATACCTTTTTTGTCCTTGTTCATTGGATGTTTTATTTATCATTTCTTTATTATTTGATATGAACTATGAATCATTCTCGTGTACAAAATTTAACTACCTAGCGTCACAAGTATGGTAGCATATTTATTACTCACTGAGTTTATACTCATTCTTTGTGGTTGATTATTTTTAGGTCTAAAGTAAGTAAAAGTGGTTCCAATAGCTTCCTTCTTTAATCAATTGGAACCTTACTCACCAATGCAAAGTCTCTCAATTTGAAGTATTTTGTCATTTTAGATGCTCCATGGGATTTGAGGTTTAGAGTTATATATTTGTGGAGTTAATGTATGATAAATGTAAAAATTTCTAAGTTAATCATATTTATGCTTATTATGTAATATGAACTTACCTTACTAATATGTTGAATATTAATATATATTTCTTTGAATTAATATTGTAATACCCTAGAAGTTGCATATTTACACTTAGGAACCTAATGTGTGCACTAATAGGAGATTTATTTTTATTTAACTATAAAAGTATTATATATTCAAATAAATCATCAAAACTTCAACTTAGCATCCTATATAATTTAGTAGAAATATAATTACACACATATTGCTTAGAGACCCTAATTAAATGAATAATGAAAGATGAGTAAATCAATAGTGTTTGAAAATAAAGTGTGGCAAAAGTGTAAATATATAAAAGATGAGGGGACAATGTCTAAATAATTAAAAATAGTGGGATCAATGTGGAAATTTCCAAAATTTTAACATCTTTATATGTAGAAAATTTTAACCAAACTTCTCCATTTTTCTCCAAGGTGGCCGAACACTTCCCCCTCCCTTCCTCCATTTTTCTTTCAACCAACCAAGCTCAAATTCAACCTTGAATCCTATGAAATTTCCATCACTTTATAAACTAAAATAACCTAATATAGCCTTAAAAAAGTCTTGAAGCTAAAGGGAATATAGGAATTAGAGTTTTATGCCAAATTAGGGTTCCACAAAAGAATTGAGGTAAATTACTTAACTTGATCCCTTTTTATCCTTAAAGGTTAAATGTTAACAATTGTTAATAAATTTTGATATTTGAAGAATATACATGTATTTAGGGAAGAATTATACCTAGGATTAGATTATGTCAAACCCTAAATTTAAGGTTAGGTGTATTTAATTTAATTTAAGCATAGACCCTGGATATTCATGTTAAATGAACCCTAAAACATGTTAATTTGATCATGTAGCACAAAAGGAAAGTGGAAAAAGTCATGAAGATGGAGATGGTGAACATATGTGCTTACTTTGAAAATTGAAGTTCAAATTGTGCAATTGATAAACAAGTGATGAAGTTGAGTAATAAGTGTATTATTATACTAGAAAATGACAAATATTTGAACTATTGATTATTCCTCCAATTTGTTGAAGTATGGCCAAACCATGCTCACCCATTTCTTGAAATTTTTTTTTAATATTTGGCCGAATGCCCTAAGGCTCATTTTTCATAAATTTTTTTCCTTATTTGCCTTCATATGAATTTATTTGAAATGTTTGCTTGATATGTCTTTGATTAGCTGAATAATATACCCATTGGATATTAATATTTTTTTGTTTGAATCTTGCCCACCAAGTGTTCGATAAAATGCCCCAAAGAACCTACCATTGCGCTACCAAGTGTTCATCGAAATTCCAAAGTGAACTTGTCATAACGACACCATTGGTACTTAAAACCTTTCATTGGCTGAACCTCTATAGCTTGCTACTTTATTGTTTTTATCACTTGGTTATTAATGTATTCTTGTTCAATTATTCCATGTGTTACCAAATGAGTATTATTGTTTATTGATTTTCACTTATTGCCATACTTGAATTCATTGATGAACATTGAACATTAATGTGCCAAATATGTACTATCATAATAGAACTATCTACTGATGGGGTATGGTTAATACCATTGACATTGTGCACAATGAATTTATACGTGGCCCTTACTAGGAAGAGTTATTATCATAGTCATAAATTATGATCAACCGTATGTTATTATACGTGGACAAGCTACAATAATATGTAGCTGTTACATTTTATATGTACAAGTGGCCTTTTATTCTATTATGCATTATAACCAAGTGAATTTTTCTATACTACTTGATACCTTAACACCTTGTAATTGTTATTTGATGTGTTCCATTGTTATTCAATTTCTTACCTAACCTTATTAAGTGTAATAATATATTTATTAATCACTGAGTATTTTACTCACTCTTTAGTAGTTCAACATTTTTCAAGTTCAAGGTAGAAATATAAGCAGTTCTGAAGGCTTCCTTCCTCGACTTGTTGGAACTAGCTCTTAATGTAAAGTTGCTATACTATCAAATGTTTTACTTATGTAGAAAGCTCTATGATACTAATGGTTTAGTTGTATATTTTGACATAAAATTAATTATTAAGTTATGTAAAGATGACTTGATCACTTTGTAATATATGATAAGAAAAATGTACTTAAATTAATGAAAACTTAATGGTGATGAGATTGAGAATGATAGCATAAGAATATGTGAATATAATGATAATTGAATTAAATGTGATATTATAACAAGGTTCTATGAGTGCTGGTAGAATAGATAGTTCCAACATCCTAGGACTATCATGTTCCTGAAATGGGAATGTGACAAATATAAATATGAGAAATTATGGCAAAATGAATTGAATATGTTATAAATATGGATAATAGGGGTATCGACCGTCTTAGGCATTTCCTAGGATCCTCATATCTCCAAAATGGGGATGTGATCTCCATTAATCAATCACAACTCAATATGCACTTCAATATTTACATTCACATCTCATATCATATATATACATCATATACTTTCTCATATCATTTATGTGTAACATTAACATTCCCATATCAAACTTAGTTAACATTCTGGTCACATTAAACATTAAACTCTTAGCCAATCCAAGCCCTATATATATTATACCAAGGAACTTCTATACATAGGAGTAACTCCAATACATACATCTATAATCCAAGGTTGAAGATAATGTAGCCAATGGATATCTGCCTCACTAAGGTCCTGAAAATATTA